>JAPFRF010000281.1:27500-55000 GCA_029282475.1 Phrynocephalus forsythii | reverse complement strand
TGGCGAGGTCTAGGGCTATGGCTAGGGTTAGGGTTTGGGTTAGGGCTACTGCTAGGCCATTTAAAAGGACGTGTTTTTTAAAAATTAATAAAGAAAAAAACTCTGCCAACTAGAAGCCCCCACCAGCAATTTTGATAAATACCAGGGAATATGGGCAGGGGAAAAATACTTTTGAATACTCGGGGATAAACAACACCCCGCATATTTTGTGACGGGTTTCAGCAAAAAAAAATTACCAGCGGGATATTTTAAAAAAAACATCATGGGGTATCTGGTAATGCTTTTTTAATAAACGGTGGGTTGCATAGGGGAAAAACGTCCACCCCATTTTTTAAACTGGTTTTAAAAACCCCGAAAGATGATGGAAGGAAAGGAAAGATAGTGAACTAAAAAATATAAAAAAGAGACAGATGGATAGAGAAAGCGTAGTAGAGGGCAGAAAGGGTAAAGATGGGCGGATGGAGGGGAAACCAGGGGAAAAGGGGGGAATGGGGGGGGCAAGCTGTCTGTATCCTCTGCATCGTTTAATTCAAAGCATTAGGGGGTATTTCCACCCCGGGTTCGCCAATGCCCAACCCCCTTGGATATAAAAACCTTAAAACAGAACTAATTTTGGGCTATGCCACGGGGAGATGGGTGGGGCGTTATTTCTGAACTTTTAAATTTTTAAAAGCAGGGTAAATCAGGGCTTTTTGGGTGGAAAACCCACGCCCAAAAGTAGAATCAATCCCTTTTCCCCCCCTCCCCAAAAAGTAGTTAAGAACATTTGAAAAAGACAAGGCAATTTATCAAACACGGGAGGTTTTTCAGGAACAAAACGACAAATGTCGTTTCCCTGCCAACAAATATCCACATTTGAATTGTTTGAAAAGGCCCAAAAAAGCGAAGTTTACCCTTTTTTAAAAACAGAGGAAAAGTGGGGGAAGATCCCGGGGGAATAAATTTCCCCTCTCTCTCTCTCTCTCTCCCCGGAACAAACTGGTGTCTCAAAATAAGCAGGGAAATTTTTTTTTAACTGTGATTTCATGTTCTTCATGGGGCTTAAAATAACATCCCCCGGGATTATTTGCCTCCCCATAGGTATGAGGGTGGAGGAAGGAAAAGAGAAAAAATTTTATACGTCCCCCCAAGTTTCTTTCCTTCGATTTGGGGTGGGAAAAGGCAATATAATAACTTTTAATTGGCGGGCCCCTGACAACGCGGCTTTGCCTTTGGGGCCTAGACGGGCGGGGGCTGAAAGGAGAGAGCGCCCCCTTCCCATTTCCCCTGTTTCCCCCTTTCAAACTTTTTTAAAAGGGGTTTCAATCACTAAAGGTTTTAAAATTTTTGCTCTTTAATTTGGGTTTTTTTTTCATTACAAAAACCCAAATTCTCCTTGGGGTTGAGCAACCAAAAAAATTGGGTTATTAAAGGGGATTATTTTGCTTGCCTCAGGCTGTGTCTGTAGCCTGCGGGGAAAATTTAAAAGTCCAAGCCCCCCCTTTTTTTTTTCTTGAAACTCCCCCTTGTATTTTAAAAACATGAGAGGGGCTTCCCCGGGGCCAAAATTTGTCCCTGGATGGGGAAAGAGAAGAAGGGCTATTGTTTAGAAAAAAATCAGATTAATTTTTAAAACGGGTTTTAATTTAAATTTCCCTTGGAATCAAACACAACTCTCAAAAGTAAAGAATGGGCGAAAATCTTGTTGTAAAAAATTTTTTTTTTGGCTTGAAAACAGGACACAAGAGAAACTTGACATTTTTTTAGGATTTGACAGCAAACCCCAACCCCCTCTTTTTTAAAAGCTTTTTCCAAACTTTTTGTTTTGAAATGGAATCAAGTCAACCCCAAAAGCGTTACTTTTTTAAAAGCAGGCTTAAACAGAAAGAACTTAAGGGACCTTGCTTGTTCAACAATCTCACATTTCTTAATTGGGTTTTTAGAAGATATGTTCAAACGCTACTGGGATAGTGAATTGATTTTTAATTTCAATGACTCTTTAAAACCCTAATTCAACACGGGAAAAAAGGGGGTTATTTTTTTGCCATAGGCAGAAAAAAGGTTTCCCCTGGCCATTAAAATGTGCATAGCGTGTTGTTGCAGTTTTTAAACCCCCCTGGTCTCGGGAAACTCCCTGGGGAAAATGGGGGCTTATTTTTTTAGAAAAAAAAAAATGGACTTAACGATTTTTTTTTCCCTTTTTGTGCACATAAAACCCCGCATGTAAAGGGCAAGATTCCCTTTTTTAAAAGGATGGCTCTGTAGTCCACATTATTAATTTGTTAAAATTTCACAGGGACCTATTCTGATCATGGAAATATTTTTCCCGAGCTGAATTTGTGAAAAACTACGGGAAGTGCAGCTGTGTACTTGGGCCTATTTTCCCGAACTTTTTGGCCAACTCCCCATTCAAAATGCTTGTTTCACAAGGGGGAATCCCCTTTCTGCGGACATTTTTTCCCTTTTTCTTTCCCCCTGGGCCAGATAAAACTCCTACCTGTCCCTTTTGAAATCTGCAAAAGTGTCTGCATGAAACACTATCACACCTGGAGAAAAAGGGCCCCAGTCTGCGGGTTGCTTGGCCATTTGTGTGTTTTTTGTTTTCTGTTTGTTTGTGTGTGTCTGTCTCTTTTCATCCCAATTACACCCTGGGGGGAAACACTTTCCCCCCTGGGAAGGCTGAGGGGCCCTTTTTGTGCTTTTCGGGCATGCCGGGCGGAGAGGTTCCAGCCAGCGTGCGTGGGGCTCCGGGGAAAACCCACCCCTCTGCTGTCCTGCTCCCCAAACGCCGTCGTCGCGATGACTTCACCCGTTTTTTTTTCCCAACGCGGGTGTCTGGGGCCACGACCCCGGGCCCCTTTTTGGCGCGGTGAACCAGACCAGAGGAGGACCAGACCTGGGGCGACCTTCAGCCAGCATCGCCCCGGGGGAAAGGGGGGCCCCACAGCGAGCCTGACCTGGGGGTCATCGCATCCTTCCCATCCTTCCCCAGATGACGGGCGTCGTTTGACCCGGAGGGTCCCAAAGCAGCCTGGGGGATTCACTTTCAACCCCAGGTTGGATTAAAATCCTGTCTTCCTGCCTCTTTCTTTTTTTTTCTTTTCTGTTTGTTTATGGGGGAGGGGTGGGTCTGAAAAAACCCCTGACTCTTGTTTTGGATTGCGGCCAACAGACTTCCCCCCTTTTTAATTTTGGGACAGAGCCCTTGGGGGGTTTAAACCCTACTGCTTTCAGACCTTCATGGGCTTTGGGTGTGCGTGCCCTGGACCACCATGAACTTGTGTTGCCACCCGCACACCCAACCCCCCAGCATCCGACAAGTAAGGTTTTTTTTTCCTCCGGTAGGCTCCAGAGCAACTTTACATATTTACATTCCCCTTGTGTCGATCTGGCAGGAAAATCCCTCCCCTGTAAAACCTTGCAAAGGGCGTTAATTATTGACCCTGTTTATGATTTTTTGTTTATTGTCAAATTATTGAAAATCACTGTAAAAATTCTTGTGGTGCCTCTCTGGATGTGCCTTTTTTTAATTCATATAATCTCATGCATTGCCACTGAAAATCTTTTTACTCACAAACACTGAATGCAACAAACTATGACTTGCTTTTCTATGCAATTTGCATTGACTGGGAGACATTTTGGTGCCCCTGGAGGTTTCCCAAAAAAAGGGTTTTTATATCTACATTATTTTCTTCACCAAAAAAACACCCGATGAACTAATCTTGGCCCCATGTTTTTCGGGGGAGATTTTTTTTGTGTAAACTTTTTCAGCCACAGAGACATTTCTGACCCATTTCCGGTCATTCATGACTTTACCATGGGAATGTTTTTTGATTGTTGTTTTGGCGCAAAGTGGGTTTTTCTAAGCACCATCCCAGATGTGTCTTATGACTCTTTTTGCCTTCATGATATGTATATTACCTTTATTTATTTTCCCCTTTCAAATGTCTATCATTTGGGGAATGCAAACACAACTGGGTGATTCTGCACAAACCCTATTATCTGAGTTTGAATCACACCCACACCTAAAAAGGTTGGGAAAACACGTCATGATTTTTTTTTTAAGAAACCCCGGTACTAATGTTTTTATCTTTATGAAAGATGACAGTATGAAAAATCATATTTCAAAGGGCTAAAGCCATTTGACAGCAAAAAGGGGAAAACTGGAAAAAGGGAGCCTTTTCCCCATTTTACTTGGGCAAACACATGAGAATTTGGGGGGAGAAGGGCATATTTTTCCCTTTTAAGTATTTGATTTGCAAAATGAACCTAAAAACATGGTACTTTGTTGGGGTTCAAAGGGGTTTTTGCCCGACTCCAAAAACACAAGCAGGATATCTCCCATTTGCAATTTGTTTCAAGCAAATTTTTTTTTTTGTATGGGCCCCCGGGTTTAAAATTTTTATTTTTTGTATGGGGCATAAGTGGCAAAAAACTCATGTCCCCAGAGACAATCCCAAAAGGGGCTTCTTCATCATTTGGATTTCATGATTGTCCCGAAATTTAAGGGACTGAACAAATCTGCTGTTTAAAACTTTTGTTTTTCACTTTGGGACAGGGGTCTTGATTCCAAGTCTATCCAAATTTTCTAAATTCTTATGCCCGCCCCCTTTAAAAGTTGAGAATTTGGAAACGGGGAAATTTTCAACATGTCCTGGGGGGTTCCCTTATTCTGGACCACTTGCATTTCTCCCAGGGGAAAAAAAATGTGTGGGGCGTGGGCACATATCCCTTGCAGTCTGTGGGTCTGACCAGGGGGGGGTCTTCTTACATCCCAAGCATTGCAACCTTCTCTGTTAAAAACATTTTTACTATAGAAAATTTAGTAATTAAGGGGGATTTCTTTTTTCATTCACCCTGTTCAAATACGTCCCCCACCTTTGGGGCCAAAAAAATCATTTTTTTGATAATTCATTTTGAACTTTTGCCTATAAACCCTTTTTGGGGAAAAGGGCTGGGCCTGGCAGCACTCCCAAACCCTTTTGGAACACTGAAAAAATCACTCCCTGACCCCTGATGAAAAACCCCTCCCCAAAAGGGGAAAGGTAAGGAGGGAAGATCAAGCAATATTCACCTTTTGTACATACACCTTTGATATGTTTATTTGTCCCCTTGCCCCACCTATCACAGGACCAAAGGGAACAGTCTCTGGATAATTTACTGGCGTAAATTTCCAGAGCAAATCAGGGGGTAGGGAAGGTATGATTCTGGCATATATAGCTATTTTAGTAACCCCCAGCATATCCCAAATAATGTAAGCCACACAAGTATATATTTAGAAGTAGAAATCACTCAATTGTATCTACATGTATATCCTGTCCTGCAAACATATACTGGTCAAGCCTTTCCGGCAAGATAGAATTGGCTGAGCCAGCAATAAGATTCCAGGACCTAATTATTTTGGTAGCTTTGATAGTTAATTACATATAGCTAAACCAGCCAAGAAAACCTTATCTTGAGCTCAGCCGCCTGTAGCAACTGGCATGCATCACCTGTCAGCAGCCAAGGACACAGGTAATCCTGGCCCGTGTAAGTCAGATCAAACACCACAGCAATTGGAACCCAGGAATACATTTAATTGGGCTAGGCTTAGGGTTAGGTTAGGGCCAGGGCCAGGGCCAGGCCAGGGCTAGGGCCAGGCCAGGCCAGGCCAGGCAGGCCAGGCCAGGGCCAGGGCTAGGGCAGGGCTCAGGCTAGGGCAGGGGGCTAGGCTAGGGCTAGGGCCAGGGCTAGGGCTAGGGGCTAGGCTAGGCTAGGCTAGGCTAGGGCCAGGCTAGGGCCAGGCTAGGGCCAGGGCTAGGCCAGGGTCTAGGGCCAGGGTCAGGGTAGGGCTAGGGTTAGGCCAGGTTAGGGCTAGGGCCAGGGCTAGGGTTAGGGTCAGGGGTGGTTAGGGCTAGGGTTAGGTTAGGGTTAGGCCTAGGCTAGGGCCAGGCCAGGCAGGGCCAGGGTTAGGGGGTTAGGGCCAGGGCTAGGGTTAGGGCCAGGCTAGGCCAGGCCAGGGCCAGGCCAGGCCAGGGAAGGGCCAGGGCCAGGCCAGGCCAGGCTAGGGCCAGGGCCAGGCTAGGGGTTAGGGTCAGGCCAGGGTCAGGCCAGGGCCTCAGCCAGGCCAGGCCAGGGTTAGGGCTAGGCTTAGGCTAGGGTTAGGGCCTAGGCTAGGGCAGGGTAGGCTAGGGCCAGGGCCAGGGGGCTAGGGCTAGGCTAGGGCTAGGGCCAGGGCCAGGGCTGGGTTAGGCCAGGTTAGGCCAGGCCAGGGCCAGGCCAGGCCAGAGGGCTTAGTGTCAATGCCAGTGCTGGCAGGGCCTGGCTATTTTAGTAACCTCTCAGCATATCCCAAATAATGTAAGCCACACAAGTATATATTTAGAAGTAGAAATCACTCCAATTGTATCTATCTACATGTATATCCTGTCCTGCAAACATATACTATCAAGCCTTTCTGGCAAGATAGAATTGGCTGAGCCAGCAATAAGATTCCAGGACCTAATTATTTTGGTAGCTTTGATAGTTAATTACATATAGCTAAACCAGCCAAGAAAACCTTTATATCTTGAGAGCTCAGCCGCCTGTAGCAACTGGCATGTGCATCACCTGTCAGCAGCCAAGGACACAGGTAGTCCTGGCCCGTGTAAGTCAGATCAAACACCACAGCAATTAGGAACCCAGGAATACATTTAATTGGTGTCAGAATACAAAATAAATGACCAAAGATGTCAATTTAATGTTTGATGCATGTAACACATATGCATGACGTAATTGACGGGCGGGGAAAAGAAGAGTGTCTGTGAGTCAATAAAACACACCGCATTCCTTTGTGGGGAGGACTTTTCACTTGTTTTTGCATCAAGAGACTTCTTCTGGTTGCAAACAATAAATCTCTTTTTCTGTCTACAAAGACTAGGACTGCTCATTGCATTCTGCAAAGCCCTAGCACGCCGGCAACGGACTCCTGAATTCAAAACCATTCCTCTTACATTTGGTGGAGATGCCGGGACCTGCCCGCTGCTAGGAGGCTTGCAGAGTCTGACCAAGTCACGGTAAAGAAGTTCAAAGGATTACAGACTGATCCCAGTCCGGACCCTCTAACTTGTGAGGAGGATCACCTGTCAGCATTGAATGGGATACCGTACTTGAGAGAAAACCGATGCCGCAGAAGGGAAGGAACTGGGAAAGACTGCAGAAGAAATCTGTAAGGAGAAAACAATCGATTGTAGTAGGGGAGGAGAAGGTTCGAGTCCAACATCTCTACGGAGAGGAGAGGATTATGAACCAATCCCCTCGGGAGACGGGAGGAGGAGGGTCGGACACGACCCTAACATCCCAAGAATCAGGGGGAAATTAACGGGCAAGGAGACCCCGAAATCCCCCAAGGGAGGAGAGGATTTTGCAAAATCCAACATCCCTAGGATTCGCCCAGCATCCTGAGAAGGTTTATAGAGATATATTAATGTGTGGGTATGTGGGAAGGAGATTCCACTTTAAATTTGTGTAAAAGAAGCTTCATGTGCATGTGTGTTTTTCAAGGTAAGGGGCTGTGCCTCTATACCCTTATGTAACAGCAGAGAAATGGCCATTCTCTGTGTCTGTTACGGCAAAGACTGGCACCTTTGTCCTACCATCACCAACGGCACCACCATCTCCGCTTGACTTTAGATAGTTAATAAGATTTTTCCCTAGGCAGGGGATCGCAGTTACGTGGGAGGATGGGAAAATGTGGGTGATTTTGTGTGAATCAAACGGAATCAGTGATTGATGTGTGTACGTGAGCTGGGGTGATCACTTAGGACATACCCTTAGCGACCTGGAGTGTGGACGCGCGATTCCTGCGCCAGGGCGACCTACTTAGGGCCGCCAGTATCACGTGTTGTGTGTGGTGTGATTAATTAGGAGCTTATCTGCTTATGCTAGGGAGAATTTATAGGCACACAGTTAGACCTTTAAAACAATCCAATGGGGATAAATTAAAGCAAACTTATGCACCCCTTTTGATGTGCACTGTGGTAAACATTGGAATTCTGCCACCAGAAGTAATGACTATAGTATTAAATGAAACGAAAGTAAGTTTTAAGACGAACCCTCTGACTAAGAAGAGGCAGGACTTTACCATCCCAAATTAAGATTCTAGCCCTCAAGGAGGACAGACCACTTATGACCTGCTAGCAAGAGGTGTGTTAATTTACAAGGACGTGCTTAGTTAATTAATATAGAGACTAAAAACTCTGCCAACTAGAAGACCCCCGCCAGCAATTTTGATAATACCAGGGGGAATATGGGCAGGGAGAAAATACTTTGAATACTCAGGGATAAACAACATCCCGCATATTTTGTGACTGGCTGGTCAGCTTAACAAAATTTACCAGCTGAAGGGATATTTTAAAGGAAAACATCATAGGTATCTGAGTAATGCATTTTTAGTAAAACTGGGTAGGACTTATAGGGTAAAAACGTCCACCCCATTCTTTAAACTGGTTTTATAAACCCTAAAGATGATGGAAGGAAGGCAAGATAGTGAACTGAAGAAATATAGAAAGAGACAGATGGATAGAGCAGGTGTAGTAGAAGGAGCAGCAAGATAAAGATGGGAACGGATAGAGAGGAGCCAGAGAAAGGAGAATACAGGGGGCAAGTTGTCTGTATACCTCTGCATCGCTGATTCAAGCATTCAGGAGGTATTTCCATCCCGTTACGCCAATGCCCAACTCCTTGGATATAGAAGCCTTAAACAGAACTAATGTTGGCTATGCGCCACAGGAGGAGATAGGTAGAGACGTTATTTCTGAACTCTTAATAATTAAAAGCAGGAAATCGAATCAGGGCTGCACCATTTTTGGCAGCTGGCAAAATCCACGACCAAAAGTAGAATGAATGCCTTTTTTTTCCTTTCTCCAAAAAGCAGTTAAGAACATTTGAGAAAAGACAAGGCAATTTAATTTCAAACACAGGGAGCTTTCAGGAACAAACGACAAATGTCGTTTTCCTGCCAACAATATCCACATTTGAATTGTTTGAAAAGGCGCCAAAACCCGCACAAGTTTACCCTTTTAAATACAGAGGAAAAGTGGGGAGAAGATCCTGGTGGAATATTTCACTCTCTCTCTCTATCTCTCCCCTGGAACAAACTGGTGTCTCAAAAATAAGCAGGAATTTTTTTCTAACTGTGATTTCATGTTCTTCATAAGGACTTAAGTAACATCTAGGCATTATTTGCCTCCCATAGGTATGAGGGTGGAGGAAGAGAGAGAGAAATTTTATACGATCCACCTAAGATTTCTTTCCTTCCCGATTTGGGGTGAACAGGCAATATAATAACTTTTAATTGGCAGCCTCTGACAACGCTGGCTTTGCCTTTGGGGTCAGACAGACAGAGGACTGAAGGAGAGGGAGACGCCTCATTCCTCAGTCCTCTGTTGCCTTGCAAACATTTTTTTTTTTTTTAAAGCGTTGCAATCACTAAAGGGGTTTAACATTCTGCTCTTTAAGTGGCTTTGTTTATTCATTACAAAAGCCACACTTCTCAAATTAGGCTTAAGCAGACAACAAAAAATCAAAAGCCACAGTTATTAAAGGAGATTATCTGCTTGCCTCAGGTTGTTAAAGGAGATTACTGTAGCCCAGGCTGGGAATTCAAAAGTCCACAGCCCCTCCTTTCTTTTTTCTGATCTCGCCCCTTGTGCCGCCTTTAAAAGCATAGAGAGGAGGCTTCAGCCGACTTGCAGCATTTTGTCCCTGGATAGGGAAAGAGAGAAAGGGGGTCTATTGTTTAGAAGAATCCAGGGATTCGCCCCAAAACGGAACGCTTTAATTTAATTAAACCCTTGGAATCAAACACAACTCTCAGGTATTTTTGCTAAAGAATAAGAGGCGAAAATCTTGTTGTCAAAACTTTCTTTTTTGGCTTCAAAACAGGACACAAGAGAAACTTGACATTTTTTTTTTTTAGATGTGACAGCAAACTCAAGCCCTCTCTTTTGTAAGCTTTCCTGCAAACATTTTTTTGCCTTTGAAGTAACGCATGTCAATCCCAAAGCTGCTACATTTAAAGCAGGCTTAAACAGTAGAACTTAAGAGGAGCCTTGCTTGTTCAACACAGTGCTCACATTTCTTAATTAGGCTTTTAGAAGATATGTTCAAACGCTACTGGGATAGTGAATTGACTTGCAATTTCAATGACTTTTATAACTAATTCAACACAGGAGAATAAAAGAATTATCTTTTTGCCATAGGCAGTAAAAGGCTCCGCCTGGCCATTAAAATGCATAGCGTGTTGTTGCAGCTTTTAACCCACACCTGGTCTTCAGGAGCTCCTGAGGAAATGAGGCTTATTTTTTTTTTTTTTTTTTTAGAAAACAAAATGGACTTAACGATTTTTCTTTTCCTTTTTGTGCACATGAAACCCGCATGTAAAGGGCAAGATTCCCTATTTTAAAGGATGGCTCTGTAGCATTATTAATTTGTTACAAATTTCACAGGGAGCCTAGTAACTTGATCATGGCATATTGTTCCGAGCTGAACTTGTGAAAAACTACTGAAGTGCAGTTGTGTACTATGGCCAAACGACTTTTCCGAACATTTGGCCAACTCCCCATTCATATGCTTGTTTCACAAAGAGGAATGCCCCTTTCTGCAGGACATTTGCTTTTGCGACATTTTTTCTTTCCCTCCTCGAGACTCGCAGATAGACTGCGCTACACTGTGCCGTTGAAATCTGCACACAGTGTACTGCATGTAGCACTATCACACCTGGAGAACAAGGCCATGATCTGCAGATTGCTTGGCCATTTGTGTGTGTGTTTGTTTGTCTGTTTGTTTGTGTGTGTCTGTCTCTTTCATATACGTACACCCTGGAGGAAACACTTTCTCCTGAGGAAGGCTGACGGCACTGTTCGTGCATCGGGCATCGCCAGACGGAGAGGTTCCAGCCAGCGTGCGATGAGGCTCCAGTGGAAACCACCCTCTCTGCTGTCCTGCTGCCCAAACGCCGTGGTCGCGATGACTTCACCCCCGTGGATTTTTCCAACGAGGTGTCTCGGCCAGCGACATCGGGCACCTTTGGCCGCAGTGAACCAGACCAGAGGAGGACCAGACCTGTGACGACCTTCAGCCAGCATCGACCAGGGCAGAGGGACGCCACAGCGAGCCTGACCTGTGGTCATCGATCCTTGCCCATCCTTCCCCAGATGACAGCGTGCGCTTGACACTCGGAGGGTCCTGAAGCAGCCTGCGGATTCACTTTCAACTCAGGCTGACAGATTAAAATCCTGTCTTCCTGCCTCTTTCTTTTTTTTTTTTTCTTTCTGTTTGTTTATGGGGGAGAGAGTGGGTCTGAAACAGCCACTGACTCTTTGTTTTGGATTGCGTCCAACAGACTTCACGTCCGCAATTTAACCCTTTTTCACCGGGACAGAGACCTGGGGTTTAACTACTGCTTTCAGACCTTCATCGACGCCTGTGTGCGTGGCCCTGACCACCATGAACTTGTGTTGCCACACACGCACACACCAGCCTCCCAGCATCCGACAAGTGAGCGCTTTTTTTTTTTCCTGCGCACGGTAGGCTCCAGAGCAACTTTACATATTTACATTACCCTGTGCTCGATCTAGCAGGAAAATGCCCTGCCTGTGAAGCCTTGCAAAGGGACGTTAATTATTGATCACTGTTTATGATATTGTTTATTGTCTATTATTGATAGTCACTGTAAAATTCTTGCTGAAGTGCCTCTCTGATGTGCCTTTCATAATTCATATAATGCTCATGCAGTGCCACTGAAAATGCTTTTTACTCACAAAACATTGAATGCCAGAGATTATGACTTGCCTTTCTATGCAATTTGCATTGACTGAGAGACATTTTGGTGCCCATGGGTGTTCACGAGCCTTTATACCAAAGAAAAATGGCTTTATGAAGTAGCTATATCTACATTATTTTCTTCACCAAAGACACTGATGAATTAATCTTGGCCCCATGTTTACGGGGCAGATTTTTTTGTGTGTAAACTGTCAGCCACAGAGACATTTCTGACCGGATTTCAACGGCTCATTCATGACTTTACCATGAGAATGTAATTGTTGATTGTTGCTTATGGCGCAAAGTGGGTTTTTCTAAGCACCATCTAGATGTGTCTTATGACTCTTTAGCCTTCATGATATGTATATTACCTTATTTAGTATCATTGCAAATGTCTATCATTTGAGAATGCAAACACAACTGGGTAATTCTGCACAGCCTGCTATTATCTGAGTTTGAATGCACACCACACACCTAAATAAGGTTGGAAATCACGTCATGATTTTTGTTTTATGAAATCAGGTACTGATGTTTGTGTATCTTTATGAAAGATGACAGTATGAAAAATCATATTTCAAGGTCTAAAGCCATTTGACAGCAAAAAGGGGGAAAGCTGAAAGGTAGCCTTGGCCACATTTTTACTTGGGCAAACACATGAGAATTGGTGGGCCAAGAAGGGCATATTTTCCTTATAAGTATTTGATTTGCAAAATGAACCTAAAGCATGGTACTTTTGTTAGATTCAGGGTTTTCCGCCTGACTACCAAAAACACAAGCAGGATATCTCCCATTTGCAATGCTGTTTCAAGCGAAAAATTTTTATTGCTATGCGCCCGAGGTTGAAAACCTTTATTATTTTAGTATGAGGGCATAAGTGGCAAAGACTCATGTCCCAGAGACAATCCAAAGGGACTTCTTCATCATTTGGATTTCATGATTGTCCTGAAATAAGGTACTGAACAAATCTGCTGTTTAAAGCATGTTTAGTTATCACTTTGGGACAGGGATCTTGATATCCAAGTCTATCACAATATTATCTAACATTCTTATGCCAGCCCCTTCAAAAGTTAAGAATTTGAATCTTTGAGAAGTGTGCAACATGTCCTGGGAGGTTCCTTTATACTGCTGTGACCACGTTGCATTTCTCCAACAGGGAAACTTAAATGCTGTGGTCCGTGGAACACATCCATCCATTGCAGTCTGTGGGTCTGACCAGGGGGGGTCTTTTACATCCCAAGCATTGCAACACTTCATCTGTTAACTTAACATTTGACTATAGCAAGTGCCCTAGTGAATTAAGGGGTATTTCTTTGTCATTCACCTGTTCAAATGCGTCCCTCACCATGAGACGCCACAAATCATTTTGTGATAATTCATTTTCAAACTGTGCCTATAAGCCCTTTTGGGAAAGAGGGCTGGAAAAAGTTTTCCTGGCAGCACTGCCTAAACTCTCGTCTGGAACACTGAAAAAATCACCCCTGAGCCATGATGAAAACCCTCCCGAGGGAATGGTAAGAAGGGAAGATCAAGCAATATTCACGCTTTTGTACATACACCTTGATATGTTTATTTGTCCCTTGCACACCTATCACAGGAGCCAAGAGGAACAGCTCTGGATAATTTACTGGCGAAATTTCCAGAACACGCCAGGGGGTAGTGAAGGGTATGATTCTGGCATATAGCTATTTTAGTAACCCCCAGCATATCCCAAATAATGTAAGCCACACAAGTATATATTTAGAAGTAGAAATCACTCCAATTGTATCTACATGGGGTATATCCTGTCCTGCAAACATATACTGGTCAAGCCTTCCGGCAAGATAGAATTGGCTGAGCCAGCAATAAGATTCCAGGACCTAATTATTTTGGTAGCTTTGATAGTTAATTACATAGCTAAACCAGCCAAGAAAACCTTATCTTGAGAGCTCAGCCGCCTGTAGCAACTGGCATGCATCACCTGTCAGCAGCCAAGGACACAGGTAGTCCTGGCCCGTGTAAGTCAGATCAAACACCACAGCAATTAGGAACCCAGGAATACATTTAATTGGTGTCAGGAATAAAAATAAATGACCAAAGATGTCAATTAATGTTTGATGCATGTAACACATATGCATGACGTAAATTGGACGGGCGGGGAAAAGAAGAGTGTCTGTGAGTCAATAAAACACACCACATTCCTTTGGGGGCGGACTTTTCACTTGTTTTTGCATCAAGTGAGACTTCCCTTGAAGTTGCAACCAATAAATCTCTTTCTGTCTACAAAGACTCAGACTGCTCATTGCATTCTGCAAAGCCCTAGCACGCGCAACGGACCCTGAATTCAAACCATTCGTCCAGCATCCCCGGGAGGCGGGGAAGGAGGTGGACCGAGCCCTATCATCCCAAGAATCAGGGAAGTACTTGGGCAAAGGAGACCACAAATCACAAAGAGAGAGAGGATTTTGCAAAATCCAACATCTAAAGATTCACCAGCATCCTGAAGAGTTTATAGAGATATATTAATGTGTGGGTATGTGGGATGGTGATTCCACTTTTGAATTTTAATGTAAAAGAAGCTTCATGTATGTGTGTTTTTCAAGGTAAAGGGCTGTGCCTCTATACCCTGCGTAACAGCAGAGAAATGGCCATTCTCTGTGTCTAAGCGGCCGGCAAAGACTGGCAATCTTTGCCCCAAATTATTACCAGCAGGCACCACCATCTCCGTTTGACTTTAGATAGTTAATAAGATTTTCCCTAGGCGGGGATATGAATTCGTGAGGGACGAGGAAATGTGGGTGATTTGTGTGAATCAAACGGAATCAGTGATTGATGTGTATGCGTGAGCTGGGGTGATCACTGCAGACCATCGCGACCTGAGTGTGGACGCGCGGTTCCCCACAAGCCAGGGGCGACCTGCATAGGCAGCGTCAGTATCACGTGTTGTGTGTGTGGTGTGATTAATTAGGAGCGGTCGTTTGTAGGCGTTGTGGGAGGGTGGGCACACAGTTGGAGCCTTTAAAACAATCCAATGGGGATAAATTAAAGCAACTTATGCACCTTTTTGATGTGCACTGTGGTAACATTGGAGATTCTGCCACCAGAACTAATGACTATAGTATTAAATGGCTTAGTAAGGTTTAAGACGAACCCCTCTGACTAAGAAGAGGCAGGACTTACCATCCCAAATTAAGATTCTAGCCCTCAAGGAGGCAGACCAATTATGACCTGCTAGCAAGAGGTGTGTGAATTTACAAGGACGTGCTTAGTTAATTAATATAGAGACTAAAAACTCTGCCAACTAGAAGACCCCACCAGCAATTTTGATAATACCAGGGAATATGGGCAGTGTGAAAAATACTTTTGAATACTCAGGGATAAACAACATCCCGCATATTTTGTGACTGGCTGGTCACGCAACAAAAATTACCAGCTGAAGGATATTTTACAAAGAAAACATCATAGGGTATCTGAGTAATGCATTTTTAGTAAAACTGGGTAGGACTTATAGTAAAACGTCCACCCCATTCTTTTAAACTGGTTTTATAAACCCGAAAGATGATGGAAGGAAGGCAAGATAGTGAACTGAAGAAATATAGAAAGAGACAGATGGATAGAGCAAAGCGTAGTAGAAAGGAGCAGCAAGGTAAAGATGGGAACGGATGGAGAGGAGCCAGAGGAAAGGAGAATACAGGGGCAAGCTGTCTGTATACCTCTGCATCGCTTAATTCAAGCATTCAGGAGGTATTTCCATCCCGTTACGCCAATGCCCAACTCCTTGGATATAGAAGCCTTAAACAGAACTAATGTTGGCTATCGCCACAGGAGGAGATAGGTAGAGACGTTATTTCTGAACTCTTAATAATTAAAAGCAGGAAATCGAATCCAGGGGGCTGCACCATTTTTGGCAGGTGGCAAAATCCACGACCAAAAGTAGAATCAATGCCTTTCCCCCCTCTCCAAAAGTAGTTAAGAACATTTGAGAAAGACAAGGCAATTTAATTTCAAACACAGGGAGATTCTCAGGAACACCCAAACAAATGTGAATTCCTGTAACAAATATCACATTTGAATTGTTTGAAAAGGCGCCAAAACTGCGCAAGTTTACCCTTTTTAAATACAGAGGAAAAGTGGGGAGAAGATCCCGTGGAATATTTCACTCTCTCTCTCTCTCTCTCTCCCTGGAACAAACTGGTGTCTCAAAATAAGCAGGAATTTTTTTCTAACTGTGATTTCATGTTCTTCATAAGGACTTAAGTAACATCTAGGCATTATTTGCCTCCCATGCCAGTATGAGGGTGGAGGAAGAGAGAGAGAAATTTTATACGTCCACCCAAGATTTCTTTCCTTCGATTTGGGGTGAACAGGCAATATAATAACTTTTAATTGGCAGCCTCTGACAACGCTGGCTTTGCCTTTGGGGCCGTAGACAGACAGGGGACTGAAGGAGAGAGAGAGACGCCTCATTCCACACTCCTCTGTTGCCTTGCAAACATTTTAAGCGTTGCAATCACTAAAAGGGGATTAACACTCTGCTCTTTAAGTGGCTTTGTTTATTCATCACAAAAGCCACACTTCTCAAATTAGGCTTAAGCAGACAACAAAATCATAGAGTTATTAAAGGAGATTATCTGCTTGCCTCCAGGCTGTGTGCACCAGCAGCCTCAAGAAGGAAATTTAAAAAGTCCACAGCCCCTCCTTTCTTTTCTGATCTAAGCCTTCCCTTGTGCCGCCTTAAAAGCATAGAGAGGAGGCTTCTAGCCGACACCGCATTTTTGTCCCTGGATAGGGAGAGAGTCTGTGAGCTAGAAGAATCCAGGGATTAGGCCCCATGAGCAGTTTCAATTATTAAGCCCTTGGAATCAAACACAACTCTCCAGGTATTTTGCTAAAGAATAAGAAGAAAATCTTGTTGTCAAAACTTTCTTTTTTTTTTTTGGCTTTAAACAGGACAATGAGAAACTTGACATTTTTTTAGGATTTTACAGCAAACTCAAGCCCCCTCTTTGTAAGCTTTCCTGCAAACATTTTTTTGCCTTTGAAGTAATCGCATGTCAATCCCAAAGCGTTACATTTAAAGCAGGCTTAAACAGTAGAACTTAAGAGGAGCCTTGCTTGTTCAACACAGTGCTCACATTTAATTAGGCTTTTAGAAGATATGTTCAAACGCTACTGGGATAGTGAATTGACTTCCAATTTCAATGACTCTTTATAACTAATTCAACACAGGAGAATAAAAGAATTATCTTTTGCCATAGGCAGTAAAAACACCTGGCCATTAAAATGTGCATAGCGTGTTGTTGCAGCTTTTAACCCACACCTGGTCTCAAGGCTCCTAGGGAAAATGGAAGCAATATTTTTAGAAAACAAAATGGACTTAACGATTTTCTTTTCCTTTTTGTGCACATGAAACCGCATGTAAAGGGCAAGATTCCCTATTTTTAAAGGATGGCTCTGTAGTGCACATTATTAATTTTGTTACAAATTTCACAGGGAGCCCTAGTAACATGATCATGGCATATTAATTCGAGCTGAACTTGTGAAAAACTGCACTGAGTGCAGCTGTGTACTATGTTAAGCGACTTTTCGAACATTGGCCAACTCCCCATTCATGTCTTGTTTCACAAAGAGGACTGCCCCTTTCTGCCGGGACATTTGCTATTTGCGACTTTTTTTCTTTCCCTCCTCGAGACTTTCAGATAGACTAAAAACACACACTGTGCGTTGAAATCTGCACACAGTGTACTGCATGTACAGCACTATCACACCTGGAGAACAAGGCCATGATCTGCAGTTGCTTGGCCATTTGTGTGTGTGTTTGTTGTCTGTTTGTTTGTGTGTGTCTGTCTCTTTTCATACAAGTACACCCTGGAGAAACACTTTTCCCTCCTGAGGAAGGCTGGCGGCACTGTTCGTGCATCGGGCATCGCCAGACGGAGAGGTTCCAGCCAGCGTCGATGGGCTCAGTGGGAGCCACCTCTCTGCTTTGTCCGCCGCCTGCGCCCGTCGTTCGCGATGACTTCACCCGTGGATTTTTCAAAACGCGGGTGTCTCGGGCCATGACAGCCCGGCGCAACTGGCGCGGTAGACCAGACAGAGGAGGACCAGACCTGTGGCGACCTTCAGCCCAGCATCGACCAGGGCAGAGGACGCCATGAGCCTGACCTGGTCGCCGCATCCGCCCATCCTTCCCCAGATGACAGCGTGCGTTTGGCCGCCCGGAGGGTCCCAAGCAGCCTGCGGATTCACTTTCAACTCAGGTTGACAGTTAAAATCCTGTCTTCCTGCCTCTTTCTTTTTTCTTTTTTCTTTTCTGTTTGTTTATGGAGAGAGTGGGTCTGAAACAGCCACTGACTCTTGTTTTGATTGCGGCTAACAGACTTCACGCTATCTCAAGGTACTCTAACCCCTTTCACTGACAGAGACTTGGGGTTTTAACTACTGCTTTCAGATCTTCATCACCACTGTGTGCATGCCTCTGACCTATGAACTTGTGTTGCCACACACGCACACACCAACCTCAGCATCAAGCAAGTGGTAGCTTTTTTTTTTTTCCTGCACACGGTAGGCTCCAGAGCAACTTTACATATTTACATTACCTTGTGCTCGATCTAGCAGGAAAATGCCCTGCCTGTGAAGCCTTGCAAAGGACGTTAATTATTGATCACTGTTTATGATATTGTTTATTGTCTATTATTGATAATCACTGTAAAAATTCTTGCTGACGTGCCTCTCTGGATGTGCCTTTCATAATTCATATAATACTCATGCATTGCCACTGAAAATGCTTTTTACTCACAAACACTGAATGCAACAAACTATGACTTGCTTTTCTATGCAATTTGCATTGACTGAGAGACATTTTGGTGCCCATGGAGTGTTCCATGACCTTTATACCAAGAAAAATGGCTTTATGAAGTAGCTATATCTCATTATTTTCTTCACCAAAGACACTGATGAACTAATCTTGGCCCCATGTTTACGGGCAGATTTTTTTGTGTGTAAACTGTCAGCCACAGAGACATTTCTGACCGGATTTCAACGGCTCATTCATGACTTTACCATGAGAATGTAATTGTGTGATTGTTGCTTATGGCATAGTGGAGGTTTTCTAGCACCATCTAGATGTGTCTTATGACTCTTTTAGCCTTCATGATATGTATATTACATTTAGTATCATTTGCAAATGTCTATCATTTGAGAATGCAAAGCCACAACTGGTGATTCTGCACAGCCTGCTATTATCTGAGGTTTGAATACGCAAACACCTAAATAAAATTACGGAAATCCATCATGTGATTTTTGTTTAAATCAGTACTAATGTTTGTATATCTTGCAGAAAGATGACAGGTATGAAAAATCATATTTCTAAGGTCTAAAGCCATTTGACAGCAAAAAGGGGAAAGCTGGAAAGGTAGCCTTGGCCACATTTTTACTTGAGCAAACACATGGTAGTGGGCCAAGAAGGGCATATTTTCCTTATATGTATTTGATTTGCAAAATGAACCTAAAGCATGGTACTTTGTTAGGATTCAGGGTTCCCGCCTGACTGCCAAAACACAAGCAGGATATCTCCCATTTGCAATGCTGTTTCAAGCGAATTTTATTGCTATGCGCCGGAGTTGAAAACCTTTATTATTTTTAGTATGAGGGCATAAGTGGCAAGGACTCATGTTCCCAAAGACAATCCAAAGGGACTTCATCATTTGGATTTTCTTAGTTATCCTGAAATGGTACTGAACAAATCCGCTGTTTAAAGCATGTTTAGTTATCACTTTGGGACGGGGATCTTGATATCCAAGTCTATCACAATATTATCTAACATTCTTATGCCAGCCCCTTCAAAAGTTGAGAATTTGGAATCTTTGAGAAGTGTGCAACATGTCCTGGGAGGTTCCCTTATACTGCTGTGACCACGTTGCATTTCTCCAACAGGGGAAACTTAAATGCTGTGGTCGTGGAACACATCCATCCATTGCAGTCTGTGGGTCTGACCAGCTATTTTAGTAACCCCCAGCATATCCCAAATAATGTAAGCCACACAAGTATATATTTAGAAGTAGAAATCACTCCAATTGTATCTACATGTATATCCTGTCCTGCAAACATATACTGGTCAAGCCTTTCCGGCAAGATAGAATTGGCTGCCAGCAATAAGATTCCAGGACCTAATTATTTTGGTAGCTTTGATAGTTAATTACATATAGCTAAACCAGCCAAGAAAACCTTATCTTGAGAGCTCAGCCGCCTGTAGCAACTGGCATGCATCACCTGTCAGCAGCCAAGGACACAGGTAGTCCTGGCCCGTGTAAGTCAGATCAAACACCACAGCAATTAGGAACCCAGGAATACATTTAATTGGTGTCAGGAATACAAAATAAATGACCAAGGATGTCAATTAATGTTTGATGCATGTAACACATATGCATGACGTAAATTCGGACGGGCGGGGGAAAAGAAGAGTGTCTGTGAGTCAATAAAACACACCGCATTCCTTTGTGGGGCGGACTTTTCACTTGTTTTTGCATCAAGTGAGACTTCCCTTGGTTGCAACCAATAAATCTTTTTCTGTCTACAAAGACTCAGACTGCTTATTGCATTCTGCAAAGCCCTAGCTACGCCAAACGGACCCTGAATTCAAACCATTCCTTTCATTTGGTGGAGATGCCGGGGATCTGCCGCTGCTAAGAGGCTTGCAGAGTCTGACTCAAGTCACGGTAAGAAGTTCGTGCTGATTACAGACTGATCCTAGTCCGGACCCTCTAACTTGTGAGGAGGATCGCTCTGTCAGCATTGAATGGGATACCGTACTTGAGAGAAAACCGATGCCGGCAGAAGGGGAAGGAACTGGGAAAGACTGCGCAGAAGAAATCTGGTAAGGAGAAAACAATCGATTGTAGTAGGGGAGGAGAGGGTTCGAGTCCAACATCTCTACGGAGAGGAGAGGATTGCGAGTCCAACATCCCCCGGGGGGGACGGGGAGGAGGAGGGTCGGACACGACCCTAACATCCCAAGAATCAGGGGAAATTAACGGGCAAGGAGACCCTGAAATCCCCAAGGGAGGAGAGGATTTTTGCAAAATCCAACATCCCTAGGATTCACCCCCAGCATCCTGAGAAGGTTTATAGAGATATATTAATGTGTGGGTATGTGGGATGGTGATTCCACTTTTGAATTTTGTGTAAAAGAAGCTTCATGTATGTGTGTTTTTCAAGGTAAGGGGCTGTGCCTCTATACCCTGCGTAACAGCAGAGAAATGGCCATTCTCTGTGTCTAAGCGGCGGCAAAGACTGGCAATCTTTGCCCCAAATTATTACCAACGGGGCACCACCATCTCCGTTTGACTTTAGATAGTTAATAAGATTTTTCCCTAGGCAGGGGATCGCAGTTACGTGGGGAGGACGGGAAAATGTGGGTGATTTGTGTGAATCAAACGGAATCAGTGATTGATGTGTGTACGTGAGCTGGGGTGATCACTAGGACATACCCCTTAGCGACCTGAGTGTGGACGCGCGATTCCTAAGCCAGGGCGACCTACTTAGGCCGCGTCAGTATCACGTGTTGTGTGTGTGGTGTGATTAATTAGGAGCGATTCCGTTTGGCGTTGTGGGAGAATTTATAGGCACACAGTTAGACCTTTAAAACAATCCAATGGGGATAAATTAAAGCAACTTATGCACCCCTTTTTGATGTGCACTGTGGTAACATTGGAATTCTGCCACCAGAACTAATGACTATAGTATTAAATGAAACGAAAGTAAGTTTTAAGACGAACCCCTCTGACTAAGAAGAGGCAGGACTTTACCATCCCAAATTAAGATTCTAGCCCTCAAGGAGGGCAGACCAATTATGACCTGCTAGCAAGAGGTGTGTGAATTTACAAGGACGTGCTTAGTTAATTAATATAGAGACTAAAAACTCTGCCAACTAGAAGACCCCACCAGCAATTTTGATAATACCAGGGGGAATGTGGGCAGTGTGAAAAATACTTTTGAATACTCAGGGATAAACAACATCCCGCATATTTTGTGACTGGCTGGTCACGCAACAAAATTTACCAGCTGAAGGGATATTTTACAAGGAAAACATCATAGGGTATCTGAGTAATGCATTTTTAGTAAAACTGGGTAGGACTTATAGGGTAAAAACGTCCACCCCATTCTTTTAAACTGGTTTTATAAACCCGAAAGATGATGGAAGGGAAGGCAAGATAGTGAACTGAAGAAATATAGAAAGAGACAGATGGATAGAGCAAGTGTAGTAGAAGGGAGCAGCAAGATAAAGATGGGAACGGATGGAGAGGAGCCAGAGGAAAGGAGAATACAGGGGGGGGGCAAGCTGTCTGTATACCTCTGCATCGCTTAATTCAAGCATTCAGGAGGTATTTCCATCCCGTTACGCCAATGCCCAACTCCTTGGATATAGAAGCCTTAAACAGAACTAATGTTGGCTATGCGCCACAGGAGGAGATAGGTAGAGACGTTATTTCTGAACTCTTAATAATTAAAAGCAGGGAAATCGAATCAGGGGCTGCACCATTTTTGGCAGCTGGCAAAATCCACGACCAAAAGTAGAATGAATGCCTTTTTTCCCCTTCTCCAAAAGCAGTTAAGAACATTTGAGAAAAGACAAGGCAATTTAATTTCAAACACAGGGAGATTCTCAGGAACAAACGACAAATGTCGTTTCCCTGCCAACAAATATCCACATTTGAATTGTTTGAAAAGGCGCCAAAAACCGCGCAAGTTTACCCTTTTAAATACAGAGGAAAAGTGGGGAGAAGATCCTGGTGGAATATTTCACTCTCTCTCTCTCTCTCCCCTGGAACAAACTGGTGTCTCAAAATAAGCAGGAATTTTTTTCTAACTGTGATTTCATGTTCTTCATAAGGACTTAAGTAACATCTAGGCATTATTTGCCTCCCCATAGGTATGAGGGTGGAGGAAGAGAGAGAGAAATTTTATACGTCCACCCAAGATTTCTTTCCTTCCCGATTTGGGGTGAACAGGCAATATAATAACTTTTAATTGGCAGCCTCTGACAACGCTGGCTTTGCCTTTGGGGCCGTAGACAGACAGAGGACTGAAGGAGAGGGAGACGCCTCATTCCACACTCCTCTGTTGCCTTGCAAACATTTTTTTAAGGCGTTGCAATCACTAAAGGGGTTTAACATTCTGCTCTTTAAGTGGCTTTGTTTATTCATTACAAAAGCCACACTTCTCAAATTAGGCTTAAGCAGACAACAAAATCATAGAGTTATTAAAGGAGATTATCTGCTTGTCTCAGGCTGTTAACACTGTTCCTTATAGGGAATTCAAAAGTCCACAGCCCCTCCTTTCTTTTTAGCTGATCTCCACAGCCCCTCCTTTCTTTTTCTGTCTCGCCCCCTTGTGCCTTAAAAGCATAGAGGAGGCTTCTAGCCGACTTGCAGCATTTTTGTCCCTGGATAGGGAAAGAGAGAAAGGGGGTCTATTGTTTAGAAGAATCCAGGGATTCGGCCCCAAAACGGAACGTTTTAATTTAATTAAACCCTTGGAATCAAACACAACTCTCAGGTATTTTTGCTAAAGAATAAGAGGCGAAAATCTTGTTGTCAAAAACTTTCTTTTTTTTGGCTTCGAAAACAGGACACAAGAGAAACTTGACATTTTTTTTTTTAGGATGTGACAGCAAACTCAAGCCCCTCTCTTTGTAAGCTTTCCTGCAAACATTTTTTTGCCTTTGAAGTAACGTACAAGTCAATCCCAAAGCGTTACATTTAAAGCAGGCTTAAACAGTAGAACTTAAGAGGAGCCTTGCTTGTTCAACACAGTGCTCACATTTCTTAATTAGGCTTTTAGAAGATATGTTCAAACGCTACTGGGATAGTGAATTGACTTGCAATTTCAATGACTCTTTATAACTAATTCAACACAGGAGAATAAAAGAATTATCTTTTTGCCATAGGCAGTAAAAGGCTCGCCTGGCCATTAAAATGTGCATAGCGTGTTGTTGCAGCTTTTAACCCACACCTGGTCTCAGGAGCTCCCCTGGGGAAAATGAGGCTTATTTTTTTTTAGAAAACAAAATGGACTTAACGATTTTTCTTTTCCTTTTTTGTGCACATGAAACCCGCATGTAAAGGGCAAGATTCCCTATTTTAAAGGATGGCTCTGTAGTGCACATTATTAATTTGTTACAAATTTCACAGGGAGCCTAGTAGCGTGATCATGGCATATTGTTCCGAGCTGAACTTGTGAAAAACTACTGAAGTGCAGCTGTGTACTATGGCCAAACGACTTTTCCGAACATTTGGCCAACTCCCCATTCATATGCTTGTTTCACAAAGAGGAATGCCCCTTTCTGCAGGACATTTGCTTTTTGCGACATTTTTTTTCTTTCCCTCCTCGAGACTCGCAGATAGACTGCGCTACACTGTGCCGTTGAAATCTGCACACAGTGTACTGCATGTAGCACTATCACACCTGGAGAACAAGGCCATGATCTGCAGATTGCTTGGCCATTTGTGTGTGTGTTTGTTTGTCTGTTTGTTTGTGTGTGTCTGTCTCTTTTCATACAAGTACACCCTGGAGGAAACACTTTCCCTCCTGAGGAAGGCTGACGGCACTGTTCGTGCATCGGGCATCGCCAGACGGAGAGGTTCCAGCCAGCGTGCGATGAGGCTCCAGTGGAAACCACCCCCTCTCTGCTGTCCTGCTGCCCAAACGCCGTCGTCGCGATGACTTCACCCCGTGGATTTTTCCAACGCAGGTGTCTCGGGCCAGCGACATCGGCACCTTTGGCCGCAGTGAACCAGACCAGAGGAGGACCAGACCTGTGACGACCTTCAGCCAGCATCGACCAGGGCAGAGGGACGCCACAGCGAGCCTGACCTGTGGTCATCGCATCCTTGCCCATCCTTCCCCAGATGACAGCGTCGTTTGACACTTCGGAGGGTCCCGAAGCAGCCTGCGGATTCACTTTCAACTCAGGTTGACAGATTAAAATCCTGTCTTCCTGCCTCTTTCTTTTTTTCTTTTCTTTTCTGTTTGTTTATGGGGGGAGAGAGTGGGTCTGAAACAGCCACTGACTCTTGTTTTGGATTGCGGCCAACAGACTTCACATCCGCAATTTAACCCCTTTTCACCGGGACAGAGACTTGGGGTTTAACTACTGCTTTCAGACCTTCATCGACGTCTGTGTGCGTGCCCTGGACCACCATGAACTTGTGTTGCCACACACGCACACACCAGCCTCCCAGCATCCGACAAGTGAGCGCTTTTTTTTTCCTGCACACGGTAGGCTCCAGAGCAACTTTACATATTTACATTACCCTGTGCTCGATCTAGCAGGAAAATGCCCTGCCTGTGAAGCCTTGCAAAGGGACGTTAATTATTGATCACTGTTTATGATATTGTTTATTGTCTATTATTGATAATCACTGTAAAAATTCTTGCTGACGTGCCTCTCTGGATGTGCCTTTCATAATTCATATAATGCTCATGCATTGCCACTGAAAATGCTTTTTACTCACAAACACTGAATGCAACAAACTATGACTTGCTTTTCTATGCAATTTGCATTGACTGAGAGACATTTTGGTGCCCATGGGTGTTCACGAGCCTTTATACCAAAGAAAAATGGCTTTATGAAGTAGCTATATCTACATTATTTTCTTCACCAAAGACACTGATGAACTAATCTTGGCCCCATGTTTACGGGGCAGATTTTTGTGTGTGTAAACTGTCAGCCACAGAGACATTTCTGACCGGATTTCAACGGCTCATTCATGACTTTACCATGAGAATGTAATTGTTGATTGTTGCTTATGGCGCAAAGTGGGTTTTTCTAAGCACCATCTAGATGTGTCTTATGACTCTTTTAGCCTTCATGATATGTATATTACCTTTATTTAGTATCATTGCAAATGTCTATCATTTGAGAATGCAAACACAACTGGGTGATTCTGCACAGCCTGCTATTATCTGAGTTTGAATGCACACCACACACCTAAATAAGGTTGGAAATCACGTCATGATTTTTGTTTTATGAAATCAGGTACTAATGTTTGTGTATCTTTATGAAAGATGACAGTATGAAAAATCATATTTCAAGGTCTAAAGCCATTTGACAGCAAAAAGGGGGAAAGCTGGAAAGGTAGCCTTGGCCACATTTTTACTTGGGCAAACACATGAGAATTGGTGGGCCAAGAAGGGCATATTTTCCTTATAAGTATTTGATTTGCAAAATGAACCTAAAGCATGGTACTTTGTTAGGATTCAGGGTTTTCCGCCTGACTGCCAAAAACACAAGCAGGATATCTCCCATTTGCAATGCTGTTTCAAGCGAATTTTTTTTATTGCTATGCGCCCGAGGTTGAAAACCTTTATTATTTTAGTATGTGGGCATAAGTGGCAAAGACTCATGTCCCCAGAGACAATCCAAAGGGACTTCTTCATCATTTGGATTTCATGATTGTCCTGAAATAAGGTACTGAACAAATCTGCTGTTTAAAGCATGTTTAGTTATCACTTTGGGACAGGGATCTTGATATCCAAGTCTATCACAATATTATCTAACATTCTTATGCCAGCCCCTTCAAAAGTTGAGAATTTGGAATCTTTGAGAAGTGTGCAACATGTCCTGGGAGGTTCCCTTATACTGCTGTGACCACGTTGCATTTCTCCAACAGGGGAAACTTAAATGCTGTGGTCCGTGGAACACATCCATCCATTGCAGTCTGTGGGTCTGACCAGAGGGGGTCTTCTTACATCCCAAGCATTGCAACACTTCATCTGTTAACTTAACATTTGACTATAGCAAGTGCCCTAGTGAATTAAGGGGTATTTCTTTGTCATTCACCTGTTCAAATGCGTCCCCCCACCATGAGACGCCACAAATCATTTTGTGATAATTCATTTTTTAACTGTGCCTATAAGCCCCTTGGGGAAAAGAGGGCTGGAAAAGTTTTCCTGGCAGCACTGCCTAAACTCTCGTCTGGAACACTGAAAAAAATCACTCCCTGAGCCATGATGAAAAACCCCTCCCCAAGGGAATGGTAAGGAGGGAAGATCAAGCAATATTCACACTTTTGTACATACACCTTTGATATGTTTATTTGTCCCTTGCACACCTATCACAGGAGCCGAGAGGAACAGCCTCTGGATAATTTACTGGCGTAAATTTCCAGAACACGTCAGGGGGTAGTGAAGGGTATGATTCTGGCATATATAGCTATTTTAGTATATTTAGAAGTAGAAATCACTATATCCTGTCCTGCAAACATATACTGGTCAAGCCTTTCCGGCAAGATAGAATTGGCTGAGCCAGCAATAAGATTCCAGGACCTAATTATTTTGGTAGCTTTGATAGTTAATTACATATAGCTAAACCAGCCAAGAAAACCTTATCTTGAGAGCTCAGCCGCCTGTAGCAACTGGCATGCATCACCTGTCAGCAGCCAAGGACACAGGTAGTCCTGACCCGTGTAAGTCAGATCAAACACCACAGCAATTAGGAACCCAGGAATACATTTAATTGGTGTCAGGAATACAAAATAAATGACCAAGGATGTCAATTAATGTTTGATGCATGTAACACATATGCATGACGTAAATTCGGAGGTCGGGGAAAAGAAGAGTGTCTGTGAGTCAATAAAACACACCGCATTCCTTTGTGGGGCGGACTTTTCACTTGTTTTTGCATCAAGTGAGACTTCCCTTGGTTGACAACCAATAAATCTTTTTTCTGTCTACAAAGACTCAGACTGCTTATTGCATTCTGC
>JAPFRF010000333.1:0-14657 GCA_029282475.1 Phrynocephalus forsythii | reverse complement strand
CCAGCTGGTTAGCTGGAAGGTTTCCTCCCGTAAACAGCCATCGGATATTTGTTTTCGTAGATTTTCACGGGTATAGGTATGCATGTTAGGGTGGATTCGGGTTTCTTCCCGTGTAGAAATCTGGTTGTTTTGGCGACGTTTCGACGAGGTCTCACTCGTCATCTTCAGGCTGGTGTTCTGGAAGCAAAGGAATGCAATGTCACATAAGATGGTGGCTCTTCGGACTTCTAGTTTCTCGTAGGTTCTGGTCAGCTGGAAGGTTTCCTCCCGTAGAGGTCGGATATTTGTTTTCGTAGATTTTCACGGGTATAGGTATGCATGTTAGGGTGGATTCGGGTTTCTTCCCGTGTAGAAATCTGGTTGTTTTGGCGACGTTTAACAAGGTCTCACTCGTCATCTTCAGGCTGGTGTTCTGGCTTCTTTCTTCTTGAAGCAAAGGAATGCAATGTCACATAAGATGGTGGCTCTTCGGACTTCTAGTTTCTCGTAGGTTCTGGTCAGCTGGAAGGTTTCCTCCCCGTAGAGGTCGGATATGTGTTTTCATAGATTTTCACGGGTATAGGTATGCATGTTAGGGTGGATTCGGGTTTCTTCCTGTGTAGAAATCTGGTTGTTTTGGCGATGTTTCGACGAGGTCTCACTCGTCATCTTCAGGCTGGTGTTCTGGCTTCTTTCTTCTTGAAGCAAAGGAATGCAATGTCACATAAGATGGTGGCTCTTCGGACTTCTAGTTTCTCGTAGGTTCTGGTCAGCTGGAAGGTTTCCTCCCCGTAGAGGTCGGATATTTGTTTTCGTAGATTTTCACGGGTATAGGTATGCATGTTAGGGTGGATTCGGGTTTCTTCCCGTGTAGAAATCTGGTTGTTTTGGCGACGACGTTTGACGAGGTCTCACTCGTCATCTTCAGGCTGGTGTTCTGGCTTCTTTCTTCTTGAAGCAAAGGAATGCAATGTCACATAAGATGGTGGCTCTTCGGACTTCTAGTTTCTCGTAGGTTCTGGTTAGCTGGAAGGTTTCCTCCCCGTAGAGGTCGGATATTTGTTTTCGTAGATTTTCACGGGTATAGGTATGCATGTTAGGTGGGATTCGGGTTTCTTCCCGTGTAGAAATCTGGTTGTTTTGGCGACGTTTGACGAGGTCTCACTCGTCATCTTCAGGCTGGTGTTCTGGCTTCTTTCTTCTTGAAGCAAAGGAATGCAATGTCACATAAGATGGTGGCTCTTCGGACTTCTAGTTTCTCGTAGGTTCTGGTCAGCTGGAAGGTTTCCTCCCCGTAGAGGTCGGATATTTGTTTTCGTAGATTTTCACGGGTATAGGTATGCATGTTAGGGTGGATTCGGGTTTCTTCCCGTGTAGAAATCTGGTTGTTTTGGCGACGTTTCGACAAGGTCTCACTCGTCATCTTCAGGCTGGTGTTCTGGCTTCTTTCTTCTTGAAGCAAAGGAATGCAATGTCACATAAGATGGTGGCTCTTCGGACTTCTAGTTTCTCGTAGGTTCTGGTCAGCTGGAAGGTTTCCTCCCCGTAGAGGTCGGATATTTGTTTTCATAGATTTTCACGGGTATAGGTATGCATGTTAGGGTGGATTCGGGTTTCTTCCTGTGTAGAAATCTGGTTGTTTTGGCGATGTTTCGACGAGGTCTCACTCGTCATCTTCAGGCTGGTGTTCTGGCTTCTTTCTTCTTGAAGCAAAGGAATGCAATGTCACATAAGATGGTGGCTCTTCGGACTTCTAGTTTCTCGTAGGTTCTGGTCAGCTGGAAGGTTTCCTCCCCGTAGAGGTCGGATATTTGTTTTCGTAGATTTTCACGGGTATAGGTATGCATGTTAGGGTGGATTCGGGTTTCTTCCCGTGTAGAAATCTGGTTGTTTTGGCGACGTTTCGACGAGGTCTCACTCGTCATCTTCAGGCTGGTGTTCTGGCTTCTTTCTTCTTG
Source organism: Phrynocephalus forsythii (assembly GCA_029282475.1). NCBI lineage: Eukaryota > Metazoa > Chordata > Lepidosauria > Squamata > Agamidae > Phrynocephalus > Phrynocephalus forsythii. The sequence continues at coordinate 12,720 of JAPFRF010000333.1, read as the reverse complement.
AAGCAAAGGAATGCAATGTCACATAAGATGGTGGCTCTTCGGACTTCTAGTTTCTCGTAGGTTCTGGTCAGCTGGAAGGTTTCCTCCCCGTAGAGGTTGGATATTTGTTTTCGTAGATTTTCACGGGTATAGGTATGCATGTTAGGGTGGATTCGGGTTTCTTCCCGTGTAGAAATCTGGTTGTTTTGGCGACGTTTCGACGAGGTCTCACTCGTCATCTTCAGGCTGGTGTTCTGGCTTCTTTCTTCTTGAAGCAAAGCGTGATCTCAGTTGAAGTCCTTCTATAAATACTGCTGGGGGTGTGTGGTTTGCTTGCTCTGTTGCTGATTGTAGGTTCCTTTGTTCTTTTGTGATCTGCTGTGTGGCTGAGGCGATCGTTAAGGGATTAACTGCTGGTGGGTTAGATGGCTGTTTAGAGATATCCTGTGTGGGTGAGGTGTTGGATGTGTGTCTATCAGCCTTTTGTTTCTTAACGACCTTGGTGATGGGCGTTCTGGCAGCATCCTGGGCTTTGGTGGAGTGGGGCCCTGTGTCTTGTGAATTCATTTTGGTCTGGCTACGTGTCTGTGGTCTCCCAATGTTTTTTTGGCGTGTGTAAGTGTGCTCCATGTGGTGACTGGAGTGGGGTGCCGCAGTAGATGGTGCAGTCGTGGTTTTGTTATTGGATGGTGGTTTCGTTTCATCTGTGGGAAGGGTCTGGGTTTGTGTTTGGTGTGGATGGAAGGTGGTGGCATCTTGTGTCCTTTTGGACCTGGTGTCAGTCTTTGTGACAGAGGCTCGTCTGTTGACCAGGGCTAGTTTCCAGATGTCAGGCAAGCGGGAGGTGTCATCACGTTTATTCATGTTGTTTGGGTGTTTCTCTATTTCAATGGCTTCCATGATTATTCGACTGTTGAAGTGTTCAGTTTTGGAGATGAGTTTGGTTCTTTCAAAATCAATTTCATGACCTGTTGTTTTTATGTGCTGGAAGAGAGAGGAAGATTTTTCTTCTTTTTTGACTGCGTTCTTGTGTTCTGCGATGCGTGCGCTTATTCTCCTGTTTGTCTGTCCGATGTATGTGGCTGGGCAGACTTTGCATGGTATTTTGTAGACTCCTTGGTTTTCTAGCTCAATCTTGTCTTTGGGGTTTCTTAAAATGTTGGCTATTTTTTGGTCGGTGCAAAAAGGCTGTCTTGATATTGTGTTTGTGGAGAATTTTGCTGATTTTGTCTGTGGTGCCTTTGATGTAAGGGAGGAGGGCAGTGCCGTTGTTTTCTTCTGTTTCTTGGTTCTTGGGGGGTGTTTCCTTTTGGATTAGTTTGGTGATGGTGTTTTTTTGGAATCCGTTCGCAATTAAAACATTCGAGAGAGTGTGTAATTCAGTTTTTAGGTGGTCTTTGTCAGCGAGGCGTTTGGTTCTGGAGATGAGGGTTTTTGCTACGGAGTTGATCTGTGCAGGGTGGTGGTGTGATTGTGCATTTAAGTAGCGGTTTGTATGTGTTTTTTTCTGGTAGATGGTATGTCCTAAGGAGCCGTCGGGTTTTTTGTAGATTAGGACGTCCAGGAAGGGAAGTTGGTTGTTGGCTTCTATTTCCATAGTGAATTGTATTTTGGGGTGTAGGCTGTTGAGATGTGTGAGGAAGTTGTTCATTTTAAGAAACCCCAAAGACAAGATTGAGCTAGAAAACCAAGGAGGGCTTCCGGTTTAATGGCCGACTGAACAAGACGCTAGGGGAGTTCCTCCCCAGAGCGCACAGGAGGTTTAAAGAGGTTCGCGAAGACTACGCGGCCTCCATTAACCTCAGGGGGGGGCCCTGAGGGATTGGGTATCAGCTGTTGCCTTTTGCGACTCTCCTTTCACCCCGATCTGGAGGGATTGGGGGGAAGGGATCGAGTTGCGGCACTTTACAATCGCTACTCCTGTGTCTGCGAAGTCTCAGAGTCTTGGCAGAAGAGCCATTAGCCTCCAAGGACTTTACAAATCGTTTCGATCGGAGGGAGAATCAACAGGCTGTTAAACGGCTAATTAGAAGATAAAGATCACACCCGAAAGAAACGTGAGTCTGCTTGTTAGTTTCGGGATCTGTTCGGAGCGTGGTGGAGAGCAGCCGTAACTTTCCTTCGTGAATGCAAATCGAAACTAAGCGGTGGGGCGGAAGAGATACCCCTTCATTTGCAAAGTGAGTTTAATTTAATATTTAAATTGAAGTGGAACAATAAGGGGACCTGGAGAAGCCTGATCGTGAAGTCTGTAGTTCAGACTGGCGTTTTGAAGTCACCCCCCACTTTTTTTGTGAAGAGACGGAGTGAATAGTGAATAGAGGAGCGCGTGGGGGTGGAAGGGGATATTTTAAAAAAAAAAAAAGAACTCTGGTGTTTGAAGTTATTCTCCCCCTTACTTGACTCTATACTTCCAAAGATTTTTGATTAACGAATTCCCCCTCCCCTTTTTTTTCTGGTGGAGGACTGGATATTTAGAGGGATTTGAGTGGCGGACAAGGTGGTGTGATTTTACATTTCAAAGGATTTCATCAGAGCCGGCTGGAAAGCCAGCCCCCTTTTGAGGGGAATGCCTTGGAGTTGTTTTTGGGAACAGCTTAGGAGCTATTGCAAATTGGAGCTATTGCTATTTACTTTTCCCTAATTGGATTAGACCTTTTGAAGAGGTTGAAGATTTATATATCTTTTGGATGGGCAAAAACTTTGTTAAACAACTCTTTGTTACAGAAAAGCAAAACATTTGGATTAGGCTGTGAAGAAGCTGAAGAATTGCTCCAATTTTTCTCCCTACTCTTAATTTTCAAAGGTTTTTTTTTTGTGGGTCTCATTTTGTTTACTCGATTGCAGTGAAAACGAATTTAAGTTGCTGCGTGTCTTCCTTTGAGGCTCCTTCTCGTCTCAAGGACATAAGACAGACACAACAACAAGATAAGGTTCGTGTTGAGAATTGGATTGAGAATCCCATTCCTTAGGTTGGAGCGCCATCTAGTGGATTTGGAAAATTATTGCATATAAAATTCAACTTGAATGTTATATTGAATGGGAAAGTGTTTGACTATATAGAAAATTTCTGTTATAATTTTATAATCTTGTTATAAATTTGATATTTGGATAATTTAAAGTTAGAGAGGTCAAAATGAAGTTAGAATAAGTAAATTTAACATTACTGATGGTAATTGTGTGAATATTAATCAATATCAATTAAGGGAGTATTAAGAGATTAACTCGATTGGTTGAAGGTTATTGTGGTTTATTGAATGAATTAACTTTAATACGTGGTTAAATTGTGTCCTGTTGGAACAGAAGTTAATAAAATTGTGATGGCAGAAAAAAAAAGATGATGACACCTTTAACACAGAGGAGAGATTCCAGACAAGAGGAGGGTAAAGAATGGGAAGGATTAATGATACATATAAGGAGAGAATTTGAAAAAAGTGAACAAAGTATGGATCAGAAGTTGTCAGAACTAAAGGAAGACATGCAGAAACAAATTAAAGAGGCAGTAGGGGAGCTCTCAGCCCAAGTGAAAGACTTAACGGTGAAAACAAAGAATATAGAAGCAAAAGTGAAGAAAATGCAGACAGAGGTTAAACAATGCAGAGAAGAAACAGAGAGGAATAGAACAGGAGTGTCAGAAGTAGAAAATACGCAAAGGAGAATGGCTGAAGAGCTTGTTTTTCTTGAAATGAGACAAAGGCAACAGAACCTTCGTTTCCGCTTGATTCCATGGGAGGAAGGAGAAGATATTAAGGCCAAAGTAATAACAGAACTGGCGAAGTGGCTTGGATGGCAAGAACAGGAAGTAGCTGATGCAATCTCTCAAGTGTTCAGAATTGCAGTTAGACCAAAGAAATTGAGTGTGAAGAAGACACCAGGCGATGTTATTGTATCATTGACATCTATGGCCGTGCGAGACAGAATCTTGAAACATAGCTATGATAATCGGTTTGTGATTGATGGACAACAGATTCTGATATATAAGGAGATTCCTCTCCATTTTTTGAGAAGAAGAGGAAGTTATAAATCGCTGGCAGAAACGTTGAGAAGAAATGGTCTGAGATTCCGCTGGGAGTTCCCAGAAGGCCTATCCTTTACTTACAAGATGAAAAGATTTAAAATAATATCTGAGTCGGAAATAGGTAAATTTCTGAGAAAATATGGAGAAGAGCTTGGGTACAGGAAACCATCGAAAGAGGGTGATAAATCACCTGAAGAAGAAGAAGAGGAAGAAGAGGAGGAGTTAGAACTCTCTGAGGAGGAAGAAGATAAAGCGGATTTAGCTATGGCCAATATTTGAATAGAGATTGATAAAAATATATTTAATTTCAAATTTACAATGGCGCTGAGAGTACTGACTTGGAATGTTAATGGTCTGAATGAAAAGGCCAAGAGAAACAGGATTACGCACTTATTGAAGAAAGAAAATCTGGACTTGATTTGTTTACAAGAAACTCATGTTGCAATGAAACATATGAAGATTCTAAAAAACAAAATTTTGGGACAAGAATTTGCATCGTCTGATAAATTGAAGAAAAGAGGAGTGGTGATATATGCAAAACATAAATTGGAACCTAAGTTGATTATGAAAGATGAAGAGGAAGATTTTTGATGGTACAAATCACTTGGCAATCTGAAAAAATTTTTATTGTAGGCATTTATGCGCCAAATGAAAGGAAATCTGAATTTTACAGAGAGGTAGAACAAAAATTGTTAGATTATATGGATGAAAAACTCTTTCTGATGGGTGACTGTAATGGTGTAATGATGCCAGATCTGGATAGGTCTCAGAAAAAGAAAGGTTTAGAAGGGAAATTACCAAAATCTTTTTATGATTTAGTTGAAAATTTTGGATGGACCGATATTTGGAGACTGAGACATCCAATGGAAAAACAGTTTACCTTTTTTTCTGAACCGAACCAGAGTTGGGGGAGAATTGATTATATATTTGTTCCTAATGATATCTCATATAGAGTGACAAAAGTGGAAATTTTACCTAAAACGATCTCAGATCATAATGCAATGGTGATGGAAATTAAAACAAAAATGCAAGGATTATACCGTTGGAGGTTGAATGAAAGTTTACTGGATGAGACTGAGACATTGCAGATAGCGAAAAAAACCTTCAGAGACTATTTGAAAAATAACTGGAGAAGAGAAACACCAACAAATGTGGTATGGGATGCTAGTAAGGCTGTTATGCGAGGCCTCTTTATTCAAAGAAATGCGTATCAGAAGAAACAGAAAGAAAAGAAGCAAAATGAGATTTTAAAAGAACTGGTAGAGATAGAGAAGAAATTGGTGGAGAAGCCAAAGGAACAGAAATGGATTCAAAAATTAAAGATGCTTCAAACTCAGTTGTCGATGATTATTAACCAAGAAATTGAGTGGAAGGTAAAGATGATGAGACAAAGAAATTTTGAATCGGCAAATAAAGTAGGGAAGTTATTGGCTTGGCAGCTGAAATGGAAGCAAAAACAAAAGGTTGTGAACAAATTAGTGGTAGACCAAAAATTAGTGGAAGATCCAAGAGAAATTGTAAAGGTGTTTGAATTTCTATAGAAATTTATACACGAAGAAAAAAGAGAATCCGGAACAGATTGATAGATATTTGAAAAAGAATGGATTGAAAAAAATCTCAACAAACCAAGTGTCGATACTGAGTGAGAAAATTACCCCACATGAAGTACAAAGTGCAATAGAGAGGGCGAAAACTGGAAAATCACCGGGCCCAGACGGTCTGACTGCAAAATATTATAAAAATTGTCAGAAGAAATGTTACCAATAATGGTGGAGGTTATGAATGAAGTTCTAGAAAAAGGAGTTATACCCAACACCTGGAAGGAGGCGTATATAACACTGATTCCAAAGGAGAACGCAGATACAACAGATGTTAAAAATTATAGGCCCATTTCCCTTTTGAATGGAGACTACAAATTATTTGCCGATGTTTTGGCTAATAGATTAAAAAGGGTTTTAAATGAGTTATTACACAAAGATCAAGCGGGGTTTCTTCCTGGCAGACAGATGAAAGATAACATGAGAAATATAATAGATATAATAGAGTATCTAGAAGTCAGGAAAGAGAAACAAGCTGCCTTGATATTTATTGATGCTGAAAAAGCCTTTGATAATGTCTCTTGGCAATTTATGAAGAAGAATTTGGAATATATGGGAGTGGGAATAAAGTTTTGGAACGGTGTTAATGCAATATATAAGGAACAGAAAGCAAGTTTATTGATTAATAATGTGATAACAGAAAGTTTTCCGATTGGGCAAGGTACGAGACAAGGGTGCCCATTGTCTCCATTGTTATTTATTACTGTATTGGAAGTATTGTTAGTCAAACTGAGGGACATGGGGACAATTAAAGGTATATGTGTGGGGGATAAGGAATATAAATTAAAAGCGTTTGCTGATGATTTAGTTCTGACGTTAGAGAATCCAAAAGAAAGTATTATTGAGATGATGAAAATAATTGAGGAATTTGGTAATCTAGCCGGTTTTAAACTAAATAAGAATAAAACGAAGGTTTTATTGAAAAATGTAACAAAGAAAGATTGCGAAGAATTTGAAAAATTGTCCGCCCTCTCAGTGGTGAAAAAGTTAAATATCTGGGAATCAACTTATCTCTTACGAATTTAAATCTCTTTGAGGATAACTATAATACGGTATGGAACTTGATTAAGAGAGATCTGGAAACATGGAATAGATTGAACTTGTCGTTGATGGGAAGAATTTCGGTGATAAAGATGAACGTGCTACCAAGGTTGTTATTTCTATTCCAAATGATCCCAATACTTAGAGGAATAGGCCACTTTAAGGAATGGCAGAAGATATTGTCCAAATTTGTCTGGCAAGGTAAAAGACCCAGAATAAGATTTAAATTACTAACAGATGCCAAGGAAAGGGGAGGATTTGCCATGCCAGACCTGAGATTGTACTACGAAGTGGCCTGTCTAGGTTGGATAAAAGATTGGATTACTTTAGCTGATGAGGATCTATTGGATCTAGAAGGTCATGATAACAGATTTGGTTGGCACGCTTATCTTTGGTATGATAAAGTGAAAGTACACAAAAGCTTTATGAATCATGTAATTAGAAAGTCATTACTTCAGGTCTGGGAACGGTTGAAACCCCTTTTAGAGAGACATACACCGAGATGGTTATCCCGATTGAGGCATTGGTGATCAAGAGGAAAGATAAAGAAGGAGTGGGGATCACCTATGGTGATGTGTTATTCTTTTCAGAAAAAGGTCCTAGACTGAAGTCTTATGATATATTGAAAGAGAAGTTAACAAGCTGGTTTCAGTACCATCAACTAAATGACATTTTTCAGAAAGATAGAAAGATGTCTGGGTTTGGAGAGAAGGAATCTAAGTTCCAGACCATAATTATGGGCCCAAAAAAAAATTGTTGACCAGATTATATAATTTTTTTGTTGGAGTTGAATTTAAAAGATGAACAAGTTAAAGAATGTATGGTAAAATGGGCTATGGATCTGGGTCATAATATTGGGTTAGATGTGTGGGAAAGATTGTGGAAAAAGAATATGAAGTTTACCGCATGTACTTTGATAAAAGAAAACCTGTTGAAAATGATGTATAGGTGGTATATTACTCCAACGAAGTTAGCAAAGATGTATAGGATGAAAGATGACCACTGCTGGAAATGTAAAGAGAAACAAGGTGATTTTTATCATATGTGGTGGACGTGTGTGAGAAAGTGAAAGAGTATTGGGCATTGATATATGATGAACTTAAAAAGATGTTAAAGTGTACATTCCCAAAACGACCTGAATTTTTTTCTGTTAGGGTTGGTGGATAATGAAATTAAAGGAGCAGATAGGACTCTATTTCTATATGCAACAGCAGCGGCAAGAATGCTCCTGGCACAGAATTGGAAGACAACGTATATACCATCTTTGGATGAATGGAGGGCGAAAATATTGGACTTTGCAGAGATGGCCAGACTGACGTGCAAACTGAGGGATCAGGACAACCAGAAGTTCCAAAAAGATTGGCAAAAATTTAAGAACTACATGGAGATTTATTGCAAGGAATTAAAGACTCTTACCGGATTAGGATAGAGCTCGAAGGATTACTACTTATTTTTCAAATCTTTTTTATAAACATATAAAGGGGTTTGTCTGAAAGGAAGGCTAGGAGATGAATAACGCTAAAACCACGGGAAGAACAGAGGGAAGCCAAATTTCAGTAGAATGATTTTGTATTACCAATGTTTTGAATTTGACTTTTTTTTGTATATTAAAATTCTTTAATAAAAACGTATTTAAAAATGAGAAAACCAAGGAGTCTACGAAATACCATGCAAAGTCTGCCCAGCCACATACATCGGACAGACAAACAGGAGAATAAGCGCACGCATCGCAGAACACAAGAACGCAGTCAAAAAAGAAGAAAAATCTTCCTCTCTCTTCCAGCACATAAAAACAACAGGTCATGAAATTGATTTTGAAAGAACCAAACTCATCTCCAAAACTGAACACTTCAACAGTCGAATAATCATGGAAGCCATTGAAATAGAGAAACACCCAAACAACATGAATAAACGTGATGACACCTCCCGCTTGCCTGACATCTGGAAACTAGCCCTGGTCAACAGACGAGCCTCTGTCACAAAGACTGACACCAGGTCCAAAAGGACACAAGATGCCACCACCTTCCATCCACACCAAACACAAACCCAGACCCTTCCCACAGATGAAACGAAACCACCATCCAATAACAAAACCACGACTGCACCATCTACTGCGGCACCCCACTCCAGTCACCACATGGAGCACACTTACACACGCCAAAAAAACATTGGGAGACCACAGACACGTAGCCAGACCAAAATGAATTCACAAGACACAGGACCCCACTCCACCAAAGCCCAGGATGCTGCCAGAACGCCCATCACCAAGGTCGTTAAGAAACAAAAGGCTGATAGACACACATCCAACACCTCACCCACACAGGATGTCTCTAAACAGCCATCTAACCCACCAGCAGTTAATCCCTTAACGATCGCCTCAGCCACACAGCAGATCACAAAAGAACAAAGGAACCTACAATCAGCAACAGAGCAAGCAAACCACACACCCCCAGCAGTATTTATAGAAGGACTTCAACTGAGATCACGCTTTGCTTCAAGAAGAAAGAAGCCAGAACACCAGCCTGAAGATGACGAGTGAGACCTCGTCGAAACGTCACCAAAACAACCAGATTTCTACACGGGAACAAAACCCGAATCCACCCTAACATGCATACCTATACCCGTGAAAATCTACGAAAACAAATATCCGACCTCTACGGGGAGGAAACCTTCCAGCTGACCAGAACCTACGAGAAACTAGAAGTCCGAAGAGCCACCATCTTATGTGACATTGCATTCCTACGCAACTGCCGAGACAAAAATGTGATCCCCACAAGCTTCCAACTGAAATTCCACTCAAAAACCCCATCCAGCGAAAGGATCCTGAAAAGAACAGAACTAGCCCTAATCAGAAGCGAACTACACAGGAAAAGATACCTACTAGATCAAACCAACAGAGACCTACTCACTCTCCACCTCAAACTCAGCAACAAAATCCACCCAACACTCTGGAACAAATCCAAGCAACTCGCCGCCTGGAGAGCTGAAACAGAGACCTCCCACAAGACAGACACACACACCAACAAACTCCACAAACTGGAAAAACGCCAGAAGCCCAACCCCCACAACAGCCCATGAAACAAACAGTTCACAACATATCAGACAGGACACTCACCATCGCAGAGACCAAAGTCCTTTCCAAAGGATTCAACTTTGCAGTCACCCCCAGACACATCCCCACTGAAAACATCATATGCGGAGTGGAAGCCAGCCTAACCAAAATCAACCCAGATGAAGCCAACAAAATCAGACTCGAAGTCACCAATGTCCTCTGCTCCAGCAAACCACCCAGAAGCAATTTACACAAAGAAGAACAAAAAGCCCTCACCAACCTGAGGAAAGACAACAACATAATCATTCTCCCAGCAGACAAAGGCAATGCCACAGTGGTGATGAACACATCCGACTACCAAGCCAAACTATCCAACCTACTACAAGACCCTGCTTACATACCTTTGAACACAGACCCCACCACCTACCTGGAAAAAACCACCAAAGCCAAAATAAAAGCCTCTCCCTTAAGTGAAGAAATCAAGCCAAGCATCATCCCCAGAGAGAAATCATCCAGATGCCCCAAGCTCTACGGCCTCCCCAAGATTCACAAAGAAGGAACACCTCTCAGACCCATAGTCAGCTCCATAGGCTCACCTCTACAAAACCTCGCCAAATTTCTTGCCAAACAACTCCAGCCCTATGCAGAATCCATCACTTCATACGTACAAAACTCGTTCCACTTCATAGAAATTATAAAGAAACAAGACCTACAACCCAATGACCTACTCGTGAGCTTCGATGTTGTTTCGCTCTTCACACAAGTGCCCATTCAAGAAGCCTTGACAGCTATCCACAACAAATACAACCCCCCAAGCACATCCTAGATCTGACCAACCACTGCCTAACCAACACATACTTCATCCACAATGGACAAAGATACAAACAGATAGAAGGAGCACCCATGGGATCACCCCTCTCACCGGTCATCGCAAACCTATATATGGAACACTTTGAAACCAACGCGTTACAGAAGTCCGAACATAAACCCAAACTCTGGCTCAGATATGTTGACGACACCTTTGTTATCTGGCCACACGGGAAAGATAAACTGAACAACTTCCTCACACATCTCAACAGCCTACACCCCAAAATACAATTCACTATGGAAATAGAAGCCAACAACCAACTTCCCTTCCTGGACGTCCTAATCTACAAAAAACCTGACGGCTCCTTAGGACATACCATCTACCAGAAAAAAACACATACAAACCGCTACTTAAATGCACAATCACACCACCACCCTGCACAGATCAACTCCGTAGCAAAAACCCTCATCTCCAGAACCAAACGCCTCGCTGACAAAGACCACCTAAAAACTGAATTACACACTCTCTCGAATGTTTTAATTGCGAACGGATTCCAAAAAAACACCATCACCAAACTAATCCAAAAGGAAACACCCCCCAAGAACCAAGAAACAGAAGAGAACAACGGCACCGCCCTCCTCCCTTACATCAAAGGCACCACAGACAAAATCAGCAAAATTCTCCACAAACACAATATCAAGACAGCCTTTTGCACCGACCAAAAAATAGCCAACATTTTAAGAAACCCCAAAGACAAGATTGAGCTAGAAAACCAAGGAGTCTACAAAATACCATGCAAAGTCTGCCCAGCCACATACATCGGACAGACAAACAGGAGAATAAGCGCACGCATCGCAGAACACAAGAACGCAGTCAAAAAGAAGAAAAATCTTCCTCTCTCTTCCAGCACATAAAAACAACAGGTCATGAAATTGATTTTGAAAGAACCAAACTCATCTCCAAAACTGAACACTTCAACAGTCGAATAATCATGGAAGCCATTGAAATAGAGAAACACCCAAACAACATGAATAAACGTGATGACACCTCCCGCTTGCCTGACATCTGGAAACTAGCCCTGGTCAACAGACGAGCCTCTGTCACAAAGACTGACACCAGGTCCAAAAGGACACAAGATGCCACCACCTTCCATCCACACCAAACACAAACCCAGACCCTTCCCACAGATGAAACGAAACCACCATCCAATAACAAAACCACGACTGCACCATCTACTGCGGCACCCCACTCCAGTCACCACATGGAGCACACTTACACACGCCAAAAAAATTTGGGAGACCACAGACACGTAACCAGACCAAAATGAATTCACAAGACACAGGACCCCACTCCACCAAAGCCCAGGATGCTGCCAGAATGCCCATCACCAAGGTCGTTAAGAAACAAAAGGCTGATAGACACACATCCAACACCTCACCCACACAGGATGTCTCTAAACAGCCATCTAACCCACCAGCAGTTAATCCCTTAACGATCGCCTCAGCCACACAGCAGATCACAAAAGAACAAAGGAACCTACAATCAGCAACAGAGCAAGCAAACCACACACCCCCAGCAGTATTTATAGAAGGACTTCAACTGAGATCACGCTTTGCTTCAAGAAGAAAGAAGCCAGAACACCAGCCTGAAGATGACGAGTGAGACCTCGTCGAAACGTCGCCAAAACAACCAGATTTCTACACGGGAAGAAACCCGAATCCACCCTAACATGCATATATATATATATGGAATGTTCTTTTAAGACTACAGTACCCCCACTTGAACCATCCCCAAACCAGTACGCCGCTCATTCCTGCTCAAGTACTGTTCCCCTCCCCATTCCACCTCCCACACATCTTCCAATGTATTGTAGCAAGGAAAACTCACATTTAAAAATGGAACAGGTAAGGGACCTCTGAGTTATGGTCCAGCAGGGATTATCACTTTATTAAGGGGTGGGGAGAGAGACAGCACCCAGGATGAATACAGAATAAGCAGACTGTTCTAAGAGAAACAACATCTTGTTACCTGAGAGCATTCAGAAGCCCTTCAACAGTGTCCAGTGGCTGTTCTCTTAAAACTTTTATGCAGCCCTTCATCTAATTTGGGGGGGGAAAGCAATCAAGAATAAATACTACTATTTGGAGACATGCCCACAGAGCAAGAATGAAAGGGGGACGCATGGCTCAGCCCTGAAGGCATTATCTGGATGTTCCTCCAACAA
>JAPFRF010000514.1:0-11950 GCA_029282475.1 Phrynocephalus forsythii | reverse complement strand
AGCTAACAAAAAGTTCCAAAATACTACTAATTTTCCTAATCTCCATACTCACCTTTAGCAATGGCAGGAAGCTTTATGCAAACCGCTACTACCGCTGGGAAGGAGTAGGAATCCTGTCTTTTATGCAATTAATTGATGGTCCACACGAACTAATGCTAACGCGGCAGCCTCTTCAAGCAATCATTACACCGAATGGGAGACATCGGCCTAATCTAGTCATAGTCGCCTCGTTTCAACTCAGGGAACATGAGATATGTAATATCAACACTAACATTAAGCACAAAAGACACCTATACCACTCCTAGGATTAATCCTGGCCGCAACTGGTGCAAATCAGCCTAATTTTTTCAAGTGCACATATGATCATCATGGCAATAGAAGGCCCCACCCCCGTTTCATCCTCTTCACTCCAGCACCAGTCGTCGCAGGAATCTATACTAACACAAATACAATTTCCAATAATAAGCACCAAATACTTAACAGCAAATCTGCCTTGGTCTGGGCACCCTCATCCATCTACTCCGCACCATGTGCCATTCCCAAAAATGACATTAAAAAAGACTCGCCTTCTCCACCTCAAGCCAACTGGGCCTCCAAACAATCGCAATCGGAATCAATAAAACCAGATTTAGCCATTCCACATGATTACCCATGCCACTTTCAAATCAACATTGTCTCCTAATAACCGGATCTATTATTCATAATATGCAAATGAACAAGACATCCAAAAATAAGCTGTAGCCTAAAACAGTTAATTTACCAACAACAACAACTATAATAATTCATCAATGGAATAGCTCTAGCAGGCACACCATTCTCTACTAGATTCTACTCCAAAGATAATTATTGGAAAACTATAATAAATACTTTAAATATCAATGCTTTGAGCCTCTAATAGCATAAAACAATTCTCTCTCTACAACCATAACATCAATTTACACCACGAATGATCCTCTACATAACAAAAAATTCTTCTAAGACAAACTCCACTATCACCCAAAAAGAGTCACACCCTAAACAAACATTTCCGCTCATCCGCCTTACTTCTAGCCGCTATAATAACTGAACCATACTAATACCAACCATGTCAAACACTATAAACTCACTAGCAACATACATAAAAATAATTCCAATAATAAATAATTATTAGGAATACAATAGTACATAACAACAGAATATCAATAACTATAAAACACTACAATAAGTTGAAAATTCATTTCACACCTGGCCTTTTTCAAAAATACTACATCGAACCTACTACTAAAAATACTTCAAAATTTAGCTCCAGAAACACTCAACCCAACTAACAGACTTAATAAGGACTAGAAAACATGGGTCCAAACAAATAACTGACCTACCTAATACAACTTACTTCAAACATCATTTAATGCAAAAGACAATCAAAATATTTTTAGCAGTCCTAAATAATTATAACAACCAACTTGTTATTAATAAGCAAATAACTCTACCTTATAAGACTCAAATGAAACCCAACGAACCAACTCTAACAATTGGAAGCAAATAATGCTAATAATAATCCAAAACTAACAAGTAACAAGTATCACCTCTCCATATGAATATATAAATAACGAAAACACCAACACAACCCAAAACCTAGCCCATATACACCAAATGAAATTAAACCTAAAACTTTCCCATAATAAAAGTTAATATCACAAAATAAACAACCAAAAACTAGAAAATCGACTCCCTAAGCCTCTTCTGCATACATCTCGATATAGCAACAGAGTAAACAAGTATTAACATACCTGCAAGATAAATCAAAACAGAATTAAAGCTGAAAACTTCCCATTTCAGCCGCCATAGCACCAAACCCAGAAGCTAATGCAATGCCAAGGCACCAAAACACGGAGAAGGATTACATGCAACTCCTACTAATTCCAACAAAAAGCTGTAAGTTTTGGGCTGTAAGTGGAATGCATAAAATACACCATTTTCACTAGCAACTCTAAGCTAGACCTCCGAAATGAAAATCAGTGTGTTGTTATTCAACTATAAAAACACATCTATGACCCACTACAAAAACACAATCCCCCATCATTAAAAAAACAATTAACCCACTAATTCTTTCCACCCCATCAAATATTTCATATTGAAATCTCGGATCATTACTTTGTAATAACTTAATCATCCAATTAGTAATAGAATCTTTTAGCTGCTCACTTTTGACAGCTGTGGTAAAGCACAACTATAGTTTAATTTATAATTATACATTCTCTCCGTGACGTAAATTTTGGTTAGACAATACAAAATATCTATGTAACGGAGCATCAATATTCTTTTTCTATGCATTAAGGCTGCATATCGACGAGGAATTTATCAGTGGATCCTACTCTATACAAAAACATGAAATATCAATTATTTTTACTACTACTAACAATAGCTACTGCATTCATGGGCTATGTATTACCATGAGGACAAATATCATTCTGAGCTGCCACTGTAATTAAGGCATAATCTCACAACAATCCCATATTTAGGAGACCCAATTATTCAATGAATCTGGAGGGGGCTTTGCAGTAAATGAACCGGACATTAACCTGACTTTACTCATGTAATCACCCATTCATCATCTCTGCCTTCGCAGCAATCCACTAATATTCCACATGACACCACTATTGACATAATTCCATTTCACCCATATTTTCTTTTAAGAACATTCTAGGAATATCAGTAACCCCTAATATTATTCACAGCCATAACCTTTTACTGGCACCAAAACCTCCTGATAGAATCAGAAAACTTCCGCCAAGCTTCACCCCTCACCACCCCAGCACACATCAAACCAGAATGACGATTCCTATTTGCATATACCCATCCCTACGATCACTTCAAACAAATTAGGGGGAAATACTAGCCTTAATTGCCTCAATCATAATCCCTGCATCCTACCAACAGCCCACCTGTCAAACAACGAACAATGGCCTTCCGCCCAATCCCCCCATAAATCATATCTCCTGAATTTTACTCAACATTTTCATCTCCAGCATGAGTAGGAGGACAAATTCAGTCCATACCCCCACTACTGAATTAGGGCCAAACAGCATCTCTCATCTACTTCCAGCATACCAATTTGCCTCATACCTGGAATCTCAATCTTAGAAACAAAATTCATATCAAAATGTCCTGATAGTTCAAACCAAAGCGTTGTCTTGTAACTAAAATGGGTTTAACTCTGTGATTTTTATCTCTTATTATTATAAGTGTATATATAAATATATTATGTATTACTCATGTCTACTATATATACATACTACTATTATATTTCATAATACATATTATGTTTATAGTATATAAGTATTCTCTTCCCTACGCCTAATAAGCATACATCTCTTCAAACAGAGATATTTTTGAAAATCAGTATTAGGTGATTTATTAACTTGACTTCTCACGAGGAGATCCCTGCCAACCCGCCATTATAAGTTTTCCATTACCAGTCTCGTGGCGCCTTTAACTAAGTTACCGCTAAAAGTACTTAATGACCTTTCAAGACCTCTGGTTCCTATCTCGAGGCACCATACAAACCCAGCACATCCGCACTCAAATACTTTCCAAGACCTCTGATTAATGAGTGTGCTGCATTTAGCCCGTGACACGACATGCCTTGGCCCACTCCAGCATCTGGGTATTTTTTATCTAGCCTCATGACACTTATTGTTGAAGGTCCATTACATGAAGCATCCTTTACCCACATTCCTGTAAGGAGCGATATCTTTCCATGCTCGTAAGACATATCATACATCCATCCAACTTCATTTTTGCAAGAATTAATCTAAAATGACAAACCATTTGATCAAACAAACAAACGTTCATTCGTGACCAAGAATGTGTCTAAAACACACATAATATTATAATGTTTAAAGCTCACACAGCCAATGTTTTACTTTTAAACACTCTAATACCACATCAAATATCCGTTTGACAATACAACTTTAACTAAACTAGTATTACGTGGCTTAATAACAAAGCATAGTTGAAGCTGGAAATGAGCTCGCGCTCCAAATACGCCTCAAAAGGGGATGCATAAAAAACTGATCCCAAAATCAGCATTTTTATGTAAATTACCTTCTGGATTTTTATCCTTGCACACATATATGTATAACATATTATGTATTACTCTCATGTCTAATATATATATACATACTACTATTATATTTCATAATACATATTATGTTTATAGTACATAACATTCTCTTTCCCTACGCCTAATAATCATAATATATCCTCTCAAACAGACATTTTTGAAACCAGTATTAGGTGATAATAATAATATGACTAATATAAGAGATAATAACTGCCATTATAATAATAATAATAATAATAATAATAATAATTTTAATAATAATAATAATAAAGTATGACTGTTCTAAGACCTCTGTTCTCATTCAGGCACCCCATAAACCTTTATCCAGAACAAATTTTCAAGACCTCTGATTAATGAGTGTGCTGCATTTCCATCCAACTTCATTTCAGCAAGAATTAATCTAAAATGACAAACCATTTGATCAAACAAACAAACGTTCATTCGTGACCAGAATGTGTCTAAAAAAACACACATAATATTATAATGTTTTAAAGCTCTCACTGACCAATGTTTTGCTAAACACTCTAATACCATCAAACATCAATTTGACAATGCAACTTTAGCAAACTAGTATTACGTGACAATAACAAAGCATAGTGCTGAAGCCGAGATGATATATATATATCATTGCACACACCACATAAAAGTGAACATTGTGTATGTATATATATAATAATAATATGTATAATATCATTTGCACACACACACCATAAAAGTGTGATTGTTGTTGCGTATATATATGAATATATATGTCATTTGCGCACACCGCATAGAAATTGGCGTTATTGTTGCGTAATAATAATAATAATATGTATATATATCGGTGCTTTTTTCCACGTAAAGTGACGTTATTGTGCGTATATGTATATGTGTAATATATGTCGTTGCTGCGCCGCGCCAAAGTGGCGTTTATTGTGCGTATATGTATATGTATATGTATATGTCGTTGCACACCACATAAAGGGTATATTGTGCATATATATATATATATATATATATATTTCATTGCACACACCATAAAAAGTGGCATTGTGCATATATATATATATATATATATATATATCACTGTACTGACACCCACATAAAAGTGGTGATTATTGAGTATACATATATATATATATATATATCATTGCACACACCACATAAAAGTGGCATTATTGTACACATCAAAATATTTGGGTGTCATACAGCCAACCACTCTCACCCAATATATTTAACCTAAACCAAGCATAGTGTTTTAGCCACTACTTTCTATGACACTAAACGTTTTGGTCCTAGACTTGCCACTACTTATAAAATGTTTATACATGCAAGCCTCAACACCCCGTGAGATACGCCTACAAAACAAACAAACAGAGCAGACATCAGGCAGCCCTTAAGACGCCAAGCTTTGCCACATCCACACGGACACGCAGCAGTAATTAACATTTAACAATGAGCCAAGCTCGATTAAGTCATGATTAGAGTATGGAGTCGGCAACCTTCGTGCCAGCCGCCGCGGTTATACAGAAGACTCCAAAATAGCAGAACTGGCAAAAAATGACTAAATTCTTTTAAGCCTAACAAATAAGAAGAAATACAACCGAATCCTGTCAAACAGCACCTACAACAGAAACCAAAATGATCTTATATCAAGGACATTTGACTATAAAACCAGGAACAAACTGGGATTAGACACCCACTATGCCTTGAAACAAACATTATCGCCAAAAAGTACAAATACAAACCTGAAACTCAGCAAGACCTAAGGGCAGTCTAAAACCAACCTAGAGGAGCTTGTTATATAATCGATGATCCACGTTAAACTCCACTTACTCTAGCACAATCCAGCTTGTATACCGCTGTCGACAGCCCATCGCAAAAAATAGATACCCAAGATCTCTCAAACGAGCAAACAAGGCGCAGCCGATGAGAAGGCCAATAATGGCTACATTACTAAATATAACAAAAAATCTCAATAAAATACAGTTGCACTTAGCGTTAAAGAATTTAGGCAGTAAGAAGAATAAGAGCGTTCTACTGAACCAGGACATTGAACACGCACACCGCCCGTCACCCTCACCATAGATCTGATAGGAGAGGAAAGTCGTAATACGGTAAAAGGTACCAGAAGGTGTGGGTGTTTGAAGCAAAAGAGCTGTCAATTAAAGCACCTGACGCGCATAAACGGAGGAGTCCCATGCACCTTTGCCAAAATATTTTAGCTTCCAATCAACACCACAAAATACATAATCATACTAAAGATCAAAAGACAGCTGAGAGCAAACTTCAAATTTGACGGCAATAGAGATAGTACTTAAAGGAAAATTGAAAGACCAATATATATCGAGCACAAAGAAGCAGAGAGATAAACTCACATACCTATTGAATAGCCATCTGGTTGGTCTAACCTGGTGATGGGAGAAGATTCCCGCCTGATACCCGAATGTAAGGAGTTTAAGTCTTTGCCAGTTTATAGGAACCAACCATTTGTTATGAAAGAATGAAGACTTGGTAATAGAGGCGAAAACTAAATGAACTTACTGATATTGTTGTTTGAATAATAATTATCTGCATCTTGGGCTGTAAATTCTATAAGAACATAATAAATACTTTGCCCAAGATATAATCAATAAAGGTACAGCTCTATTGATTTAGGGTTATAAACTCCAAAGTGGAGAGAAAGGTTAAAATATTTTAACCAGTTGGCCTTAAAGCAGCCACCACTAAATATTGACGTCACAGTAACACCAAATACAAACTACAAAACTAATCTCTCATCTTCCAACCAGGCCATTCTATAAAACGAGAGCAGAAGAAACTCTGCTAGAACAGTAACATGAAAAATTTCTCTAAATAAAACAATATATCTGTGGTAATATGAAATAATCTACAAACTATAAAATAAACTGTAGCCCTGATATAGGATTACACCAAAGACACAAGTTTTCAAAAGGAACCTCGGCAACCAACTTTCCAACTGCTTACCAAAAACATAGAGCTTACTAGCCAAAACAAGTATAAAGGTAATGTCACTCAGGAGGGAAACTCAAAACGGCCGCGATAACCTGTGCAAAGGTAAGCAATCACTTGTCTTCTAAATAAAGACTCCGTATGAATGGACACATGAGAAAGAAACTGTCTCTTTGAAAACAGCTGGTGAAACTGATCTGCCTGTACAAAAGCAGGCATGCCAAACAAGATAAAGATTCTGTGAAACTTTAAATTACTGCCAAACATATGGTGCTAATTTTTAAGCTGGGCAAATCTAAAGAGAATAAAACTCCTATATGACCACCAGATCAACCAATCCATGGCTCAAACCGCAAGACCCAGTAATACTGATCATCGAACCAAGCCACCCAGGGATAACAGCAGCCATATCTTGGAAGAGTTCTTATCAACAAGAATATCTACGGACTCCTGATGTTGGACCAGGATATCCATGTAGAAGTTACTAACGGTCTGTTTGTTCAACGATAAAAATCCCATGCGATCTGAGTTCAGACTGAGTAACCAGGTCGGTTCATATCTGTTCACCGCTCCGTCTAGTACGAAAGGACCGATGGGGTTGAGACCAACCCTGAAGGAGAGTCCTTCAAACAACGCACTGAAAAATCTAAAGTGGCAAACATGTGCCTAGGCATTCAACTTAGCAAGAATTTTCACTTTGGTGGCAGAGTCAGGCAAATGCAAAAGACCTAAAACTTTAATCGACGTCCAAACGTCTCATCAATAATCAAAGCACCATAAAATAATAACCTGTTGACAATTGTAATTACCACTTAATAGCCGTCGCCTTTTAACCTCTTTAGAACGAAAGATTATTAGCTCTCACAACAACGCAAAGGCCCAAATATCGTTGGACCAAAAGGACTTGTACAGCCAGTAGCAGACTTGAATCAAATTGCTCAAAAAGAACCCATCCACCCAACATTATCATCAAAACCATTTATTACATCCCTATTCTAGCCTTAACACTAAAGAATATTAATATGACCACACCTTATGCTACATCCGCTGGTAAACACTCAACCTTGGCCTACTATTATTTATGGTGCATCTCAAGCATATCCGTGTATACCATTATATGATCAGGATGAGCATCAAATTCAAAATACGCATTAATTGGGGCACTGCGAGCCATCGCACAGACAATCTCATATGAAGTTACACTAGGTTTAATTTCAATATGCATAGTATCCTCAAACAGGAGGCTACACAATACAACCATTTCAGAAGTCAAAGAGAAAAACATGGTTAGCACTCACATCTTGCCCCCAGCTTTGCTAATATGATTCGTACTCAACACCAGCGAAATAAACCGAACCCCATTTGATCTTTACCGAAGGGGAATCAGAATTAGTATCTGGTTTCAATGTAGAGTATGCCAAAGTGGAATATTCTGGGCTATATTCTTCCTCAGCAGAGTACTCAAACATTCTAATTATGCAAATACACTACTGCAATCCTTTTTAAGCCCAACACCATGATCCAACCACATTCCCATAAATCTACACAAAACTACCATTTTAACTTATAGGATTTATCTGAATCCGGGACAACCCATCCACGATTTCTGATATGACCAACTAATGCACCCACAGGAAAAATAATTTCTGCCTATAAATCTTAGCATCTTGCTTTTATTATATACAATACCTGTATTAATCATGGCTCTTCCTCCAATCACCACTAGAGAAAGAGGACTGAACTTCCACAAAAAAATCCAAATTTTTGCACTACCACCTATACTACTCTCTATCTTAAACATGTGCCTGAGACAGGGTTATTTTGATGAAATAAACACAGAGCAACACACTCGCTTCCACCAGGATCTGCTACATAAGCAGTTAACATGCCCAAAAAGGTACTTACACCTCCCAATATATTACCCCTACATCCATCATAATCACTGCTCTAAGTATTAAGCAGGCACCATCATAATTCATATCAAGCTCCAACTGACTTATAGCCTGAATCGATTAGAACTAAACATATTAGCCAATCCTACCAACCATTTCAAACCAAAACCACACGGGCATCAGGAAGCCCTAATCCGTCTTTTAACACAAACGGTGGCATCAGCAATAATGCTACTATCCAGCACAACTAATGCTGACAAACCGGCAGCTAGGATATTATAGAACTTAAAATAAATTCTCACAACAACTATATGGCCTGTCCCTAATAATAAAAATAGGGAATAACCCCAGTTCACTTCTGACTTCCAGAGTATTACAAGGCGCAACACTACAAACAGCATTACTCATTACAACATGACAAAAATCTGTCTCTATTACATTAATATACATAATCTCAAAACAACATCCTAACCCACCTTCTAACATCCGCTGGAATTTTATCAATAATTGTTGGTGGTTGGGGATACTAACCAAACACAACTACGAAAACAGAATACCATCAATTAATAACCAGGCTTAACCATCATAATTATAGCCCTCCCCAAACTTATAAATTATAAATATTTCCATTTACACTATGACCACTCTAATTTTTCTAATAATAACAAACGTATCAACAAAACACTACAAAATTTAACTCACAACATGAACAACTTCCACAACAATAACTATTTCTATTGCTCTATTAATATTATCAACCAGCGGCCTACCACCATTTACAGGGTCTACACCAAAAAATAATAGTTTGAATGAATCCCATTACACAAAACCCACAATACTAGTAACTCCTAGCAATCATAATATCACTAATCAGCTTACCATTCTACTTTCACGAACTGGCACAATTGATTATAATATCTACATCACCAACAACCCTCTAACAAAATGACAGAACCCAAAACCAAAAATCACAATTCAATAAATAATAATAACCTAACAGCAATTATTTATAACCCATTTAACCCAGCAATCCCATTATAAAGAAGTTTAGATCAAACTTATTTAAACCGGTGGCCTTCAACACTACAAACAAGGGAAGACCCTAGCTTCTGAAAGACCCATAGGACTTTCTCCTACATCATCTGTGCATGCAACCCAGATATTTTCATTAAAATAAGGTTTATAAAACCAAGAGCCTGATCCTGCAAAAATAGTTAACAGCTATTTACCCAACTAGCAGGCACTGAAGGTTTATTTAATATATTTCCATTTATAGGCCTACGAAAATCTGCATTTTCAAACCAAACTTGCAATTTAGCATCTACCTAGGGCCTGAGCAAGAGAGCGCCACCCATCAATGGAATTGAGCAACCACCGCCTAAATTCAGCCATCTTACCATGTCAATACTAACACGCTGATTTCATCAACCAACCACAAAGACATTGAACCTTTGCATTTCCTATTCGGCGCCATAGCCGGCTTTTACTGGCTCAACAGTTAGCCTACCACCTCGGCTCTTCCACAATTCAACCGGGCCAATACAACGGAGATAACAGGTATAATACCTTGTCACACTCTGCCTTCTACTGCGATCTTTCTTTATAGTAATACCAATTTGCGATCGAGGATTCGCAACTGATTAGCACTCATTAATACTAGAGCCCCAGACATAGCATTTCCACGAATAAATAATATAAGTTTCTGACTTCTTCCACCATCCTTCTTCTCTTACTCCTAATGTCATCAAAATTCGGCGACGGTAGGAACAGGCTGAATAATTTATCTCACTAGCAGGAAACATAGCACACTTTCAAGCCTTCAATAGACATAACAATTTCTTTGCATTACATTCTCAGCTGGAGTATCTCATCTTAGGACGAGCTAAAATTTATTACAACCTGCATTAATATAACCCCACTCAACAACTTCTACAACTGACCATTATTCGTCTGATCCGTATTCTTCACCGCACCATTTCTATTAGCTTTCATTCCAGTATTAGCAGCAGCTACTACCATACTCCTTAACAGACCGAAACCTAAACACAATATTTCGACTCATGAGGGGGAGACTCAATTCTTTCTTAACACCTATTCTGATTTTTGGCCACCTGGAAGTATATATTTGTTCTACCAGGCTTCTCGGAATTATCTCATATATTGTCACCTACTATTCAGGAAAAAAAGAAACTATTTGATATCATAGTATAGTATGAGCTATACTTACTATTACCACACTAGGATTTATTGTATGAGCACACTACATATTTACAGTCGGACTTTGACATCGACACACGAGCATACTTCTGTGCCGCAATAACAACTGCAGTCCCCAGGAATTAAGGTATTCAGCGAGCTACACTTTAAGTAAACCAAATGAAACGTCCGAATACTATGAGCAAACCGGGCTTTGTATTTATTTGTTCACAGAGGTTTGTTATGGAATTATACTATCAAACTCATCCCTAGACACACTACTACACGACATACTATGGTAAAGCATTACCTACTACATCCCATCAATAGAGCTGCATTTTGCAATTATAGGAGGACTGTATACTGATTCCCAATATTAACAGGACTCTCAACAACTACTGAATAGCAAAAGCCCATTCTGAATCATATTTGTAGGAGTGAACATTACATTCTTTTTCCACAACACATATATTAGGGGATCTGCTAGCTGGAATACTCCTTGACGGTACCGACTTCCTAGATACCTATACACTATGAAACAGCATATCATCATTAGATCCATCATCTCAATGATAGGAACAATAATGTTAATCGGGTTAATCGAAACCAATTCACAAAAAAACAAAACATTAACAACTCAAACTGACAAAAACTACAAGAATGAACCCAAGGCTGCCTCACCACCAAACCACACCTTACCACTTCTAATAGTTACTACACAAGAAAGAGGGAATGAAACTCCTCATAAAAATGGTTTCAAACCAATCGTGTAATCCACTTTGCTTCTCCCTTCATAGAACTTTAG
>JAPFRF010000531.1:0-11964 GCA_029282475.1 Phrynocephalus forsythii | reverse complement strand
AATAAGATTAAATGAGTGGAAGTCATTTGTATTTGTTATACTAAAGTGATATGATCCTCATCAGCAAATTTACGTGAAGAGGAAGATTCAGACTATGTCTACGAAGTGTCAGATCATGGCGGCTTCAAAGCCGAAGTGATGCGTGGCTAAAGTGAAATAGGTTTTGTCGTGCTAGGCAAACGATCAGGAATGCGTACCAATTACGTGAAGTCCGTGAAATCCTGTTGCTAAAAAGAAGGCGTGATCCTGTAACCTGTCGGATATTGTATCGAGTAGTTTCTTCTGTATTCTATGGTTTGTAGGAGGTAACTTGGTCTCCTAATACAATGGTCATTGTTAGTTAATGATTGTTTTTTTCGTTTACCTTCTATATGGAGTGATGGGCCCATGTTACAGTGAACTCCGAGGCTAGCAATACTATTGTATTTAGTAGTGGTACTTCGTTAAATGGGTTTAGGGGCTAGTGTGAATGCTGATATAGCACTTAAGATTGGTCATGGGCTAGGGGTCACTATGTGGGGCAGGTGTGTTGAGCAGGTCATATGTGTTTTCTTGCCAACCTTAGCATGTTAATAAAGTGAAAACATGGCTTGAATAATAGCAACTGCAAAAGCTCTAAAACTATTAGTAGAATTAGAAGTACTGTTGGTAAGTAAGGATAGGTTAGGATTATTTTAATTGTTGAAAAGAGCAGCTGTTAAGTGAGTTGAAGTAGAGGTGACCTGCTGTTAAATGGCAGTTATCAGACCCCTAGAAGCGAACTGGACGAATTAGTAAGCTGATTGATTCAATAACAATGAGGTGGGATTAATAGAGTTGGTGTGCCTTCTGGTAGTAGATAGGCTATAGATTTGGTTGGCTGGGATTTCGAAGGCCAATTAGTACTGTAGCTAATCAAAGTAGAATTACGGAGCTATATTTGAAGAGATTGGAGTTGTGGGTGTGAATGATATAAGGAATATTCTGTGTAAATAGGTTTGTTATCATGGTCAGTCCATTGGCTGTGGTCCTCTTTTCTTTGAATTTTTTAGGTTTTGTGGTGAGCTTTAGTTTTGGTAGTTTTTGCAGTTCAGCTAATAAAATTAATCAAGTTCATAAAAATGTTATAAATCAGTTTGATGTATTTAGTTGTATATCACTTGGGAGAAACTTTCTTCTTTAGCTTGGGTGGCGGCCAGTGCGCTTTGCAAGCTTCCTAGTGAGTTTAGTAGGTGGTAATTCAGTTTTCGAATTGTTTTATTGGTATTGATTCGGGGCTGTAATTGGTATAAAGCTGTGATTTGTGCCTGATTTCTGAATTGGCCAGAATACTCCTGGTCGTATGGTTGTAAAAATTATTTGGGATTTAGTCGTCCGGGGACTGCATCTTTTTTTACTCCGGGGGTTTTGGGAAGGGTTTCATATGTGGGGACGTTTTCCCTTTAAAAACCAAAAGTCCCCGTTGATTTTTTTGGGAATTGCTATTCGATTGTCGATTTTCAGTAGTCGGGGGCTCCTTTTGTTAGGTCTTTTTCCTTTTGTTTTGTATGAGTCGAAGGGATGTGTTTTCATAGTTTTAAATATTCGTAGCTTCAATATCATTGATGGCCTAATGTTTTTGAGGTTTAAATGGGGGGGGTTTTTGATTTTTTGGGAAGGAAAGGGGCCCGAGGGGGAAAGGGGCAATAAATATTAGTCCCAGGAGGGGGGAGGAGGGTTCATATAAATTCTAGGGGGTTGTTAATTTGGGGTCACAGAGTTTTGTTGTCGAGAGTGAACAGGGTGTTTTTCCCCCGGGAAAGTAAAATTTAAAGTAGCATTGTTATGGCGTAGTCGTTAAAGAAAGAAATTTTCATTTTTGGGTAGAGGCGTTTTTTAGTGAGATTTGTGGGGGTTCTGACATTAGCTTATAGGGACTCTATGTTTTGTTTCCCCAAGAATCGTAATTTTAAATACTAAAGTTCTATGAAGGGGGAAGAAAGGGTTTTGGATTGGTTTAAAAACCATTTTTATGGGGTTAAATTTCTTTTTCTTGTGTAGTAACTTTTTTTAAAAGGGGGTTTTTTGGTGGTGGGACCCTTTGGGTTATTCTGTAGTTTTTTGTCATTTTGGGTTGTTAATTTTTTTTTGTTTTTTTGTGAATGCGTTTCAGTTTAAACCCCGATTAAATTATTGTTCCTATCATTGAGATGTTTTTGGATCCAAAATGATGATTCCCGTTTAAGTGTATAGGTATCTGGGAAGTGGGAGTCCCGTGGGGTACCCCGGCAAAGTCCAAATTGTTAAAAGAATGAAAAATGTTCACTCCTACAAATATGCCCCCAGAATTGGGCTTTTGCTATTCTTTGGGTTAAGAGAATCCTTAATATTGGGAATCAGTATACAAGTCCTCCCAAATTGCAAATACGGCCCCTTTGATAGGACGTAGGGGGAAGTGGCTACTACATAGGGTCGTGTAGAGTGTCTGGGGATGAGTTTGATAGTAAATTCCGTTAAACCTCCCATTGTGAAAAAATAAAAAAACCCCGGTTGCTCATAGGGGGACGTTTCATTTGGTTTTTCCGCCAAAGATTGTAGGGCTCAGCTGAATCCCCAACCCCGTGGGGCCCGCAATTTTTTTGCTGCGGCTGAGAAGTATGCCCCGGGGTCGACGGGCCGACTGTAAATATGTGGTGGTCAAAAAAAACCTTTGTGGGGAAAGCGATGGTCCAAAAGCTTTATATCCAAATGGTTTTTTTTTCCTGAATAGTGGGGGACAATATGGAGATAATTTTCCAAATTTAGAATTAAAAAATATACTTTCCCGGGACAAAAAAACAGAAAGGGGTTGGGAAAAAAAGGGCCCTTTTTTTCCGGCGGGGCGAAGAATGTTGTGTTTAGGTTTCGGTCTGTTAGAGATGGTAATGGCTGCTGCCAATACTGGAATGGCTTTTTTGGGAAAAAGATTGCGGTGAAGAATAGGATGGGGCGGGAAAAATGGTCAGTTGTAGGGGGTTTTTGGGGGTGGGGAAAATGCAGGTTGTTAAAGAATGGCCCTTTAAAATTGGGGGATGCTCCGGCCATTTAAAGCGAAAAATTTTTATGTTATTGATGGGCTTGAGGGTATGGGTTTTCCTTGGGGGGGGATAAAAGTTCAGCCTGGGTTCCACGCCGTCGCCCAATTTTTATGACATTAGAGGAAAAGGATTTGGGAAAAAGTCAGAAAATTATATTATTTATTCAAAAAATTTTTTTTCCAAAAGGTTAATGGGTACTAATCAGTTGCCGAATTTCCCCCGATCATAATTTGGGATTACTTTTAAAGAAGACTGGGTGGGAAAGGGAGCCGAAGGCGATAAAGGTGTTTAATTTTTATCTCCGTTGTATTGGCCGGGTTGAATTAGTTGTAGTCGAATTATGAGGCAAACCCGTTGGGGGGGGGTGCCGGTTTTAGGGCCCGAATAGAAAAAAAGGGGTTTCCCCAAAGCCCGGGTTGGTTGATAAAAATAGCGTGTTAGTGGATTTTGGTAAGATGGCTGAATTTGGGGCGGTGGTTTGTAACCCATTGATGGAGGGGGCAGCCCTTTTATCAGGCCTAGGAATGCTAAATTGCAATTTTGGGTTTTTAAAAACCAGATTTTCGTGGCCTAAAAAATGGAAAAGAAAATAAACTGATGCCTGCTAGTTTAGGTAAATAGCTGTTAACTTTTTTTTGCGGGATCGAGGCTCGCCGGTTTTATAGGCCTTATTTTAATGAAAATATCTGGGAAAGGGAGATGATGAGGAGAAAGTCCTATGGGTTTTTTAAGCAAGGGTCTTCCCTTGTTTGGGGGTTGAAGGCCCCCGGTTTAAATAAGTTTAATCCTAAGTTTTTTATAAGGGGTTTTTTGCTGGGTTTAAAAATGGGTTATAAATAGTGCTGTTTTTATTTTATTATTGTGTTTTTGGGTTTGGGTTTTTTCCGGTTGATGGGGGGGTTTTTAAAGGGATGGGGAGAATTATAACCCGATTTTAAAAAAAGTAAGGGGAAAACCCGGATTAGTGATTTTAAAGATTGCTAGGGCTAGAAATTGGGGATTTTTTTTAATGAGTTCATTAAGAGTTTAATTTTTGGGGGAACCCTGTAAATGGTGGTACCCCCTTTTGATAATATTTTAGAAAATAGAAATAGTTATTGTTGTAAAGTTGTTCATGTTGGGGTTTAAATTTTGTAGTTTTTTTGTTGATGCGTTTGTTATTTTTAAAAAAGGGGGTGGTCATAATGATGTAAAAGGGAAAAATTTTTAAAAATTTAAGTTTGGGGAGAGGGCATAATTATGTTTTCCAGCCTGGGGTTATTAAATTAGAGTAAGCTATTTTTTTCCAGTTGTGTTTGGTTAATGTTTTTCCCAACCCGCCAACAATTATTGATAAAATTCCAGGGATGTTAGAAGGGGGGTTTGGGATGTTTTTTGGGAGATTAGGGTTATTAATGTAATGGGGGCAATTTTTTGCCCGCTTGTAATGAGTAATGTTTTTTAAAAAAATTTTGCCTTGAAATTTTTTCCCGGGAAGTCAGAAGGAACGGGGGCCCCTATTTTTTTTAAAGGGACAGGGCATATTGTTGTGAGAATTTATTTTTGGGTTCTATAATATCTCAGCTGCCGGTTTGTCAGGCATTAGTTGTTGGATAGTAGTATTATTGCTGATGAAAGTTTTTTAAAAAAAGTATTTGATTGTGGCTTTGATGCTCGTGTGGTTTTTGGTTTTGAAATTTTGGGTGGGACAAAAATATGTTTAGTTCTAATCCGATTCGGGCTATAAGTCAGTTGGAGCTTAAATTTTGGTTAATGATGGGTTTATAGAATACTTAGAGGGGATTATGATGGATGGGGGGTAATATTTTAGAGGTGTAAGACTGTTTTGGGGCAGGGGCCCCAACGCCTTGGAGCAGATCCTAATTGGAAGGAGAGGTGTTGCTCTGTGTTTATTTCCCTCAAAAAAACCTTCCCCGTCTCGGGACGCTTTGTTTAAGAAAGAGTAGTATAGGGGGGTAGTGCAAAAATTTTGGATTTTTTTGTGGGGGTCTGAGCCCTTCTAATTTAAAAGGGGATTGGAGGAAGAGCCATGATTGATACAGGTAATTTTTGTATAACAACAAGATGCTAAGGTTATAGGCAGAAATTGTTTTCAAGCAGGTATTATTGGTCATATCGAAATCGTGGATAGGTTGTCCGGGTTTTGATAAATCCCAGGAAAAAGGTGGTTTTATTATTAGGGTTTATTGGGAATGTGGTTGGGTCAGTGGTGTTGGGTTTAAAAAAGGGTTTTCTGATAGTGTATTTTTAATTAGAATGTTTTTGACTTCAGGAAGAATATAGCGAATATTCCGCTGGATACTTACGTTGAAACCAGATACTAATTCTGATTCCTCGGTGCAAAAAGGGGGTTTGGTTTTTTTCGGCTAGTGTTGATACGAATCAATTTTTAGAGGGGGAAGATATTATGCTAAAAATGTTTTTCTTTGGGGTTCTAGAAATAGTTGTAGTGTAGCCTCCCGTTTAGATGCCATGCATATTAGAATTAAACCTAGTGTAACTTCATTAAAATTGGTTTCGTGGGTGGCCGCAGTGCCCCAATTAATGGATTTTGAATTTGATGCTCATCCTGATCAAAAAATGGTATTTTAAGGATATGCTTGGGGATAGCTATAATAAATAGGGTGGTTGATGTTTTAAAAGGGGTATGGGAAGGGGAAAAGGGTCCAAATTTAAAATTGCTATGTTAAGGCTAGAAAAAGGGGGGTTTAAAAATGGTTTTAGATAATGTTGGGTGGATGGGTTCTTTTACGAACAATTTGATTCCGTCTGCTACTGGCTGTAGGGGGTCCTTTGGTCCCAACGATATTTTGGGGCCCTTTGGGGTTGTTGTGCAGAGCTAATAATCTTTCGTTCAAAAGGGTTAAAAAAAAGGGGACGGCTATTAAAGTGGTAATTACAATTGTCAACAGGTTTATTATTTTTTGGGGGCTTTGATTATTGGGGGAGACGATTTGGGCGTCTGATTAAAGGTTTTTTGGGCTTTTCATTTGCCGACTTCCCACCAAAAGGAAATTCCCGCCCAGGATTGGAATGCCTTAGGCACAGTTTTGGGACTTTGTTTTTCAGTGTTTTTTGAAGGACTCTCCTTCAGGGTTTGGTCCTGCTTCATCGGCCTTTTCGACGCAGAGGAGCGGTGAAAGATATGCCCGACCTGGATTACCCCGGGTCTAAAACTCAGATCGCGTAGGATTTTATCGTTGAACAAACGAACCGTTAGAGCTTTACACCACGGAATCCTGGTCCAACATCGAGGTCGTGATATTCTTGTTGATAAGAACCCCAAGAATGGGGGTTGTTACCCCTGGAGAACCCGGTTCATTGATCAGTATTACTGGGTCTTGGGGTTTTGGGCCCCCAATTAGTTTGGGTTGATCTGGTGGTCATATAGAGGTTTTATTTTTCTTTAGTTCCCCCCAATTTTAAAATTAGCACCATATGTTTGGGAAATTTAAAAAAGTTTACGGGGTTTTTTTGTCTTGTTTTGGCATGCCTGTTTTTGTACAGGCAGTTTCAGTTTCCCCGACTGTTTTCGAGAAAAGTTTTTTTCCCAAAGGGGCCATTCATACGGGTCTTTATTTAGAAGAAAGTGATTGCCCCTCCCTTTTGCACGGGTTATCGGCCCCGTTTAATTTTTCCCCTTTGGGAAAACCCCTTTAATACTTGTTTGGCTAAGGGGCATTTTTTTTGGGTAAACAGTTGGAAAGGGTTGGGTTGCCGATTTCCCAAAAACTTGTGTCTTCTGGATTGTAATCCCATGTGGGGGTTTACAGTTTATTTTATGGTTGTGAATTGTTTTTCATATTTTCTGAATATGTTTTTTTTTTTTAGAAAAATTTTTTCATGTTACCCCTTTAGCAGGGTTTTTCCATAGTTTTATAAAATTTGGCCGGGTTGGAAAGAGGGGAGATTGGTTTGTGGTTTTGTATTTATGGTGGTGTTACTGTGACGTAATATTTAGTGGTGGCTGTTTAAGGCCAACTGGTTAAAATATTTTGTGTTTTCCCCACTTTGGGTTGTAGCCAAATCAAAAGCTGTACCTTTTTTTGGGATTATATCTTGGGAAAAAAGATTTATTATGTTCTAAAACACCCCAAGGTTGAACTTAAATTCATTATTCAGGAAAACCAGCTATCGGTAAGTTCTTTTGGGTTTTTCGCCTCTATTCTCAAGTTTCCCATTTTTTTTGAACAGAAATAAAGTTTTCTATAAAACTGTTTTTGAGAATAGCTCACTTACATTCGGGGTATCGGGCAGGGGGTTTTCTTGTCGGGATTTGGGGGGACTGGCGGGACAATGATGCAATAGGTATGGGGTTTTTACCGTTTCTTTGTGCTCGATAAAAATTGGTCTTTCAATTTTCCTTCACAGTACTGTCTCTTTTAAAACAAATTTGAATTTTGGGTTCATTACTAGTTTTTTAGAATGTTTTAGTATGATTATGTTTTTTTTGGGTGTTGATTGGGCTAAAATTTTTGCTCAAAAGGTGCGTAGGACGTCCTCCGTTTGTAAGTCTGTTTTTTGGGTGGTAAGTTTTTTTTTCCAAGCACACCCCCTTTTGGTACGCTTTCCTTTACGACTTTCCCCCCATGGGGTTATGGTGAAAGGGGGACGGGGGTGTGGGGTGTTTAAGTCCTGGGGTTTAGTAGAAAAGCCTTATTTTCTTACTGCTAAATTCTTTTCGAACTGTGTTTCAGGGAAATTTTTTTTATATTTATAATGACCCCTTATTGGGCCCTTCCCCGTAGGCTGCGCCTTGACCCGTCGTTTTTTGGGGGGGGGTCTTAAATTGCTCTATTTTTTTTGGGAAAAAGGGGGTTCAAGGGGGATAAAGGTTTGGGTTTGAAAAAGTAGGTAAGGGGTTTTAAAGTGGACATTTTTTTATATAACAAGCCCTCTAGGTTGGTTTTGGCACCGCCAGGTCTTTTGTTTTGAGTTTGTATTTGTAATTTTTTCCCAAAAATGCCTTTTTTCCCCGGCATAGTGGGGTATCTTTAAACCCAGTTTGTTTCGGTTTTTTTGAGGCCCC
The DNA here is from genome assembly GCA_029282475.1 of Phrynocephalus forsythii. Taxonomy (NCBI): domain Eukaryota; kingdom Metazoa; phylum Chordata; class Lepidosauria; order Squamata; family Agamidae; genus Phrynocephalus; species Phrynocephalus forsythii. Next base: position 3,900 of record JAPFRF010000531.1, on the reverse strand, counting down.
CAAAGTCCTTGATATAAGATTATTTTTGGGGTTTTTTTGTAGGGCGTTTGACGGTTTTTTTTTGTGTTCTTCTTATTTGTTAAAATTTTTAAAAAGAATTTTAGTCATTTTTTTTCCGGCCCTTTTTTTATCTTCTTATAACCGCGGGGTTTGGACAGAGATTTGCCGACTCCCATCTTTTAAACATAGCTTAATCGAGCTTGGCCATTGTTAAATGTTAATTACTGCTTGGGGTCCGTGTGGATGTTGGGGAAATTTTTGGGTCTTAGGGCTGCCCCCGATGTCTGGGTCTTGGGTTTTCTTTTTTTTTGTAGGCGTTCTCAGGGAGTGTTGAGGGGTTGCAATGTTTTTTTATAAATAGTAGTAAGTCTAGGGCCAAAACGTTTAGTGTCAAGAAAGAGTGGCTAAAACACCATGCTTGGTTTAGGTTAAATATAATTTGAGGGTGGTTCTGTGTGACACCCAAATATTTTGATGATTTAAAAAAAAATGCCACTTTTATGTGGGTGTGTAATGAAAAATATATATATATATAATATATGCACAAAATGCCACTTTTTTGTATGTGAAATATATATATATATATAACAATATGCACAAAATCCTTTTTTGGGGGTGAATGATATATATATATATATATATATATACACAATAATGCCATTTTTGGGGAATGAAAAAAAAAGGTGGTGAATGAATATATATATATATATATATATTTTGCAAAATAATGCCATTTTTATGTGGTGTGTAATATATATATATATATATATATATATATCAAAATAATCCATTTTTATGGGGTGTGTGTAATGATATATATATATATATATATATATTTTGCACAATAATGCCATTTTTATGTGGTGGGGAATGATATATATATATATATATATATATATATACAAATAATGCCATTTTTATGGGGGTGTGAATGATATATATATATATATATATATATATCAACAATAATGTTATTTTTATGTGGTGTTTTGTTTTAATATATATATATATATATATATGCACAATAATGCCACTTTTATGTTGTGTGAATGATATATATATATATATATATATTTTTGCACAAAATGCCACTTTTAGGGGGGGGCAATGATATATAATAATATATATAAAATAATAAAAATCCCAAAATTTTTTATGTGGTTTTTAATGATATATATATATAATATATATATATGCACAAAATGCCACTTTATGTGGTGTGTGCAATGATATATATATATATATATATATTTTAACAATAATGCCACTTTATGTGGTGTGTGCAATGATATATATTTTCATTCCCCTTTCAAAAATGCTTTGTTTTTAAATTTTTACGTAATACTAGTTTGGTTAAATTATTGTCAAATGATGTTTGATTTTATTAGAGTTTTTAAAAGAAAACATTCTGTGTGAGTTTAAAAACATTATAATATTATGTGTTTTTTTTTAGACACATTTTTGGTCACGAATGAACGTTTGTTTGTTTGATCAAATGGTTTGTCATTTTAGATTAATTCGCTAAAATGAAGGATGGATGGGGATAGTCTTACGAGCATGGAAAGATATCGCCCGCCTGGGGAATGGGGTAAAGGATGCTTCATGTAATGGCCCTTAAAAATAAGGGGCCAAATATCATTTTGAAAAGGCTAAAGGGGAAGGAGAAAAAAATACCAGATGCCGGGGGGCCGGCTGTCGGTCAGGGGCCCAAATGGCACACCATTAATCGGGAGGCCCGGAAAGAGGAGTGCGGATAAAGGTTTTAGGTGCCTGAGATGGGAACCAGAGGTTTTGGAAAAAGGTCATACTTAGCGGTAACTTAGTTAAAGGCCCCACGAGATTTAAAAAGGGAAAACCTTATAATGGGGGTTGGTGATCTCTCGTGAGAAGTCAAGTTAATAAATCACCAATACTGGTTTCAAGGAAATGTCTGTTTTGAGAGGGATATTACATGCTTATTAGGGGGGGAAGAGAATGTTATGTACTATAAACATAATATGTATTATGAAAATAATAGTAGTATGTATATATATATTAATAAGGTAAAAATAATATGTTATATATAATATAAATAAAAAAAGGAAAAAAACCAGAAGGTAATTTAAGAAAAAATGCTGATTTTGGGGACGTTTTGGCTTGCCCCCTTTTTGAGGGCGTTTTTGGGGAGCGGAGCTCATTTTATGGTTTCCCAGCCCCATGCTTTGTTATTAAGCGGGAATCCCTAGTTTGGTTAAAGTTGATTGTCAAATGATGTTTTTTTGGTATTAGAGTGAAAGAAAACATTGGCTGTGTGAGTTTTTAAAACATTATAAATTATGTGTGTTTTTTTAGACACATTCTTGGTCACGAATGAACGTTTGTTTGTTTGATCAATGGTTTGTCATTTTAGTTTAAATTTTTGAAAAATGAAGGGATGGATGTATGTTTGGGTCTTACGAGAAAGGAAAGATATCGCCCGCCTGGGGAATGGGGGGTAAAGGATGCTTCATGTAATGGACCTTAAAAAAAAAAAGTTTATTAAAAATCACTTTGAAATGAGGCTAAAGGGGAAGGGAGAAAAAAAAATCCAGATGCCGGGGGGGGCCAAGGTATTGTGTCAGGGGGCAAATGCAGCACACTCATTAATCAGAGGTTTTGGGATTTGAGTGCGGATAAAGGTTTGTGGTTTTTGGAAAAGGAAAACCAGAGGTCTTGGAAAGGTAAATTTTTAGCGGTAACTTATTTAAAAGGGGTTACGAGACTGGTAAGGGAAAAACCTTTAAAAATGGGGGGGCTGGGATCTCTGGAGAAGTAAATTAATAAATCACCTAATACGGGTTTTCCCCAAGGAAATGTCTGTTTTTGGAGAGGAAAACATGCTTATTAGGCGTGGGGAAGAGAATGTTTTTCCCATAAAATAATATGTATTATGAAATATAATAGTGGTATGTATATATATTGGACATGAGATGTCCCCATAATATGTTATATACATATAAATAATAAAGGATAAAAATCAGAAGGTAATTAAGTAAAAATGCTATTTTGGGGATCAATTTGGCTTGTCCCAACACAGAGGCAATGTTGGATATGGGCTCATTTGGGTGGCTTCAGCACTATGCTTTGATGATAAGCTACGTAATACTAGTTTAGTTAAAATTGTATTGTCAAATGATGTTTGATGTGTTATTAGAGTGTTTAAAGTAAAACATTGGCTGTGGGGAGCTTTAAACATTAAATATTATGTTTTTTTTTAGACACATTCTTGGTCACGAATGAACGTTTGTTTGTTTGATAAAAGGGTTTGTCTTTTTAGATTAATTTTGCTAAAATGAAGGGATGGATGTATGATATGTCTTACGAGATGGAAAGATATCGTCCCCGGGGGAATGGGGGTAAAGGATGTTTCTATGTAATGGACCTTCAACAATGTGTCTTTAAATATCATTTTGGGAAATGAGGCTGAAGGGAAGGGAGAAAAAAAAATACCAGATCCCGGGGGGGCCCAAAGGGGCATGTCGTCAGGGGCTAAATGCAGACACTCATTAATCAGAGGTTTTGGAAAAAGTATTTGGAGTGGGATAAAGGTTTGTGGTGCCTGAGATAGAACCAGAGGTCTTGGAAAGGCCATACTTTTAGGGGTTTAATTTTAGTTAAAGGCCCCACGAGATTTGGTAATGGAAAACCTTATAATGGCGGGTTGGTGATCTCTCAGAGAAGTCAAGTTAATAAATCCCCAAAAACTGGTTTCAAGGAAATGTCTTTTTTGGGAGAGGATATTACATGCTTATTAGGCGGGGGAAGAGAATGTTATCCATAAACATAATATGTATTATGAAATATAATAGTAGTATGTATATATATATTAGACATGAGGTAATACATAAATGTTATATATACATATAAAAAAAAAGGATAAAA
>JAPFRF010000240.1:0-31476 GCA_029282475.1 Phrynocephalus forsythii | reverse complement strand
AAACCTCTAACCTTTTGTTTCTGTCCATGGAATTTTCTTGCATGGCCACCGGTCCCATCACCTCCTGGCAAATAGAAGGGGAAGAAATGGAGGCAATGACAGAGTTTATTTTCTTGGGCTCCTTGATCACTGCAGATGGCGACTGCAGCAACGAAATTAAAAGACCCCTGCTTCTTGGGAGGAAAGCAATGGCAAACATAGGTAGCATCCTAAAGAGCAGAGACATCACTTTGCCATCTAAGGTCAGGATAGTAAAAGCTATGGTTTTCCCAGTAGTGATGTATGGAAGTGAAAGCTGGACTATAAAGAAGGCTGATCGGTGCAGAACTGGCGTTTAGGAGCTGTGGTGCTGGAGGAGACTCTTGAGAGTCCCCTGGACTGCAAGGAAATCAAACCTATCCATCCTGAAAGCAATCAACCCCGAATGTTCACTGGAAGGACGGATTTTGAAGCTGAGGCTCCAGTACATTGGCCACCTCATGAGGAGAGAGGAGTCCTTGGAAAAGTCCCTGATGTTGGGAAAGATTGAAGGCAAAAGGAAAAGGGGACGGCAGAGAATGAGATGGTTGGACGGTGTCATCGATGCAACCAACATGGATTTGACCAAACTCCAGGAGGCAGTGGAGGATCATAAACATACATAAGAACATAAGAACATAAGAAGAGCCATGCTGGATCAGGCCAAAGGCCCATCTAGTCCAGCTTCCTGTATCTCACAGCGGCCCCACCAGATGCGTTTGGGAGCGCATGAGACTAGATATCTGTCTCCTGATACCACTCCCCTGCATCTGGCCCTTGAAGTACCCTGGTTTAAAGCCTAGAGATTACACATCTCCATCATGGTTTGTAACCCGTGATGGACTTTTCCTCTAGGAATCTGTCCAATCCCCTTTTGAAGGCATCCAGGCCAGATGCCATCACCACATCCTGTGGCAGGGAGTTCCATAGACTTACAACGCGCTGGGTGAAAAAATATTTTCTTTTGTCAGTTCTTACTCTCCCAGCACTCAATTTGAGTGTATGTCCCCTAGTTCTGGTATTTTGAGAGAGGGAGAAAAGCTTCCCTCTATCCACTTTACTCATACCCTGCATTATTTTGTATGTCTCAATCATATCCCCCCTCAAGCGCCTTTTTTCCAGACTAAAGAGGCCCAATTGTTTTAGCCTTTCTTCATAAGGGAGGTGCCCCAGCCCAGTAATCATTTTAGTCGCTCTCTTCTGCACCTTTTCCAGTTCCACTATGTCTTTCTTGAGATGCGGTGACCAGAATTGTACACAATACTCCAGGTGGGGCCTTACTATTGTTTTGTATAACGGCATTATAATGTTGGCTGTTTTATTTTCAATCCCCTTTTTGATAATCCCTAGCGTGGAATTGGCCTTCTTCACTGCTGCCACACATTGGGGAGACACCTTCATGGAGCTGTCTACCAACACACCAAGATCTCTTTCCTGATCCGTCATGGATAACTCAGAGCCCATGAGTTGATAGATGAAGTTTGGATTTTTTTGCCCAATATGCATTACTTTACATTTGGTTACATTAAAACGCATTTGCCATTTCTCAGCCCACTCCCCCAGTTTGGAGAGATCCTTCTGGAGCTCTTCACAATCTTCTCTGGTTTTTACCACATGGAAAAGTTTGGTGTCATCTGCAAACTTGGCCACCTCACTGTTTATCCCTGTCTCCAGGTCATTTATGAACAGATTGAAAAGCACCGGTCCCAGGACCGAGCCCTGGGGCACACTGCTTTTCACTTCTCTCCATTGTGAAAATTTCCCATTGACACCTACTCTTTGTTTCCGGGATCTCAACCAGTTCTCAATCCATAAGAGGACCTGCCCTCTTATCCCCTGACTATGCAATTTTCTCAGCAGCCTTTGGTGAGGGACTGTGTCAAAAGCCTTTTGAAAATCCAGATAGACTATATCCACCGGTTCACCGAAATCCACGTGCCTGTTGACCTTTTCAAAAAATTCTAAAAGGTTTGTAAGACAAGATTTACCCTTACAGAAGCCATGCTGATTTTCTCTCAGCAAGGTTTGTTCTTTTATGTGTTTTAAGATTTTCTCTTGGATGAGGCCTTCCACCATCTTCCTGGGACAGATGTAAGGCTAACTGCCTGTAGTTTCCTGGGTCCCCCTCCTTCCTTTTTTAAAAATTGGTGTGACATCCGCTATCCTCCAGTCCTCCGGCACTGTGGCCGTTTGAAGAGACAAGTTGCATATTACCGTTAAGAGATCTGCAATTTCATTTCTCAGTTCCCTAATAACCCTTGGGTGGATGCCATCTGGGCCCGGTAACTTGTTAATCCTCAATTTATCAATTAGTCCTAAAACCTCCTCTTTTAACCTGTATTTGATTTAATTCTTTAGTCAAGAGGGGCGGCTCAGGCAGCGGAATCCGCTCAAGGTCCTCTGTCGTGAAGACAGACGCAAAGAACTCGTTCAATTTCTCTGCAATGTCCAAGTCCTCCTTAACCTCCCCTTTTCCTCCCTCACCATCCAGAGGCCCAATTGGTTCTCTGGCAGGTTTTCTACTTCTAACATATTTAAAGAAGCTTTTATTATTACCCTTTATATTGCTAGCCATGCGTTCCTCAAAGTCTTTCTTTGCCTCCCTTATCATCTTTTACATTTCTTTTGCCAGAGTTTGTGTTCCTTTTTATTTTCCTCATTTGGGGAGGATTTCCATTTACAGAAGGACCTCTCCTTGTGCTTTAGAGCCTCTCTAACTCCACTCGTTAACCATGCCGGTGTCCTCTTGGACTTAAATGAGCTCTTCTTTCTTTGTGGTATGCACTTGTGCTGGGCCTCTATTATTGTTGTTTTAAACAGGCTCCATGCACTCTGAAGAGATTGGATTCTTCTAACCCTCCCCTTCAGTTTCTCTCTAACTAGTTTCCTCATCTGAGGGAAGTTTGCCCTTCGAAAATCAAGGGTTTTTATGTCTGATTTGGTTGACACTCTTCCTCCGACATGCATGGCAAGGGTAATTGCAGCATGGTCACTATTCCCCAGAGGCTCAGTGACATTCACATCCCTGACGAGGTCCTGAGTATCACACAATATTAGATCTAGAGTTGCCTGTTCTCGGGTGGGCTCCATGACAAGTTGCTCTAAGGCACAGTCATTCAGCAAGTCAAGAAACCCAGTTTCTCTTTCTTGCCCGGAGCTCGCATTGGCCCAGTCAATGTGGGGATAATTAAAGTCCCCCATGATTACTATCCTATCCCTCTTAGCCACCTCCATGATTTCTCTCCTCATTTCAAGGTCCCCCTGAAGTTTTTGATCTGGTGGACGATAGAATACTCCAACTATCACATCACTCTTTGGACCTGGTAGTTTAACCCACAGTGATTCTATGGCGGAGTCAGACCCTCTGTCAATCTCCATTCTGCTGGATTTTATGCCTTCTTTGACATAGATGGCCACTCCTTCTCCAACCCGCCCCTCTCTATCCCTTCTATGGCCGTCACTTCACGAAGAACTTCTCTTCGCAGCGTGATTGCCTTCGCTATGAATTTGAAGGCGGTCACGTGGTAGTCACGTGGTCTCCATTCGCCCCCACCCCTCTTTCCGTGTCCTCACCGGGCAAGGTTTTAGGGTCGAATCCAGTAGTACTTCACGTGCTCCCTTCGCATTCGGAAGCTTACTTGCAACGTCCGGTTTCTGCTTTCTTTTATTTTTTAAAAAAAATTACCACGGCGTATCGATGCATCAATACCCGGCTGTCATTTGCGGTCAGAGGACTTGTGGGTGGCCATCGTGTTTCCCTGAAGCAGAGCTGCTGGGTTGGTTTTTTTGGGGGCGGGGGGGCGGGAGAGGCTTCTCTCAGCTTCATCGCCCTGTGTGCCCCGCCGCCGCTCTCTGGGTGGGCGCGCGGGGTGTCTTGCAGCGGCGGCACCGACACCCCATCCCCCTCCCTCTGCGCAGCCCTTCGCCATCCCTTGCCAGCGGAGGGGCTCTGCTCACGCCACCCGGGACGCTTGCCCCCTCTGCTGCCCCTGCCCCGTGTACAGAAGGCAAGATCAAAAGAACGGGTTAACCGAAATATCTATGCATCGGCATTTCGGAGAAAAAGTAAGTTAAAAAAATAAATATACTTTTAACTGGCCACACGTGAATTTGGATACGAAGCGGGATGCGAAGCGAGGAGATTCCCGCCTCCGGCAGGGGAATCTCGCCCCGCTTGGAGCACGGTTTAGGGCGTGGTCGGGGCGTGGTCGGGGTGGCGCCGCATCCAAAATGGAGGATCGTGCGGACAAAACCGACCGATTCGCGCAGAAATCACGGCTCGCCGCGCAGCGAGAGGTTCGTGAAGTAACGGCCTATAGAGTTAAGGCCTGGTGAGCTCTGGTCCATGGGGCCACGAGTCAGACATGACTGAACAACAACAACAACAACAAACCTCTAACACACTGTGGGTTAGGATCAACTTGATGGAATGAAACAATAACACAGCTGCTTCTCATGAGGAAATATCATGTAAACCCTACTCCCCCAATAGCATTGTTACTAAGTTGGGTACAGTCTATAAGCTTAATTCATAAAGAAATAAAAGGAGCCCTCCTTCTATGCAGGTGAAGATCAAATTGTTAATTGTACCTGTGTTAACTCATAGGGAATGTGTGGCTGTTATTTTTAAAGTTTTATTTTAAATGTTGACAAATGTGTGCGTTTTTTCTCTCCAGCTTCACAGGGCCAGTAGTGAAACTAATATTACCTTATCAATTTTAACACAGTGGCTAAAATCCTCTTGCTCAGTTAAGGCAAATGATTTCTAGGCATAAACGGTCATAAGTTAAGAAAAGCTCTGTAGACACCACCTGTGACAGTTCATGCTGATTTGGCATGCAACCAAGTCCCCTAAATCAGTGAGTGACAGGTTATGTCTACGGATGATACCATGAAAAAAATCAGGCTCCAAACATTTATTCTAGCTAGATAAATTATAGGAACTTGAATACATTAGGAATGTAAATTAACGAAGTATATGACTCCAGGAAGTGGCAGAACACCTGGATGAGAGGATTACCCCCAAGATAAACTGTGCTTGAGGGACAGGAGATGGTCCCATTGTGTGGAGTTCCACATTTCCTGTTTCAGCCAGTCTGGGCCCAGTTGAACAATAGGACACCAATGGATGGCACATTGACTCAAGGAGTAAACCATCAAGAGCTTGATGGCACAGGAAATTGGATCATCAGGACAATTGTGAACAATCACCCACCAAGGCAGATGGAGGGAAACCTTGAGCTGGTTTCTTATGTGTGAAAATGGATGTTGAACAAATGATCAGGGCTCACTCACACCATCCAGGCAGAGACCACTGACTGTGGCTTTTGGCTTGGCTTCAATAAATCAGACTTAACCGTTCAGTGTTCGCGTTTCCTTATTTTATTGCAATTTAATTATTGGACGCTGGTTCCGAGCGAGGCACAGACTCAAAAATAATCTGTAAAAACTGGTAACATGGAGATTCTTAACTGGTGAGCATTCGTGTCCAAATGTTATGTCATTCACACAACAGGATTTCGGTCCTTATTTCCACGATCTGATGAACTTTATAAGCTCTACAAAAGACATGCTCTTAGTAGGGAGGAAAGCTGCTAGAAGAGGCTTGTAGAGAGAGATCTCGTCTGTACATAAGTGACCGAGATCCATGGGAAGGGTATGTGTGTGTAGGGGCTGTGTGGGAATGAAGTATTGTCTAAATATACTCATTCTTGGAATTCCTTCTGTCCATTTGGTTCCACACCAAGGTCGGCTTATCTCCTCAAGTTGGCAAGGAGCCTCAGTTCAAACCTACAGTATGCAACATCGCTCTTTTATAGCAAGCAAGATTTTCTGTCGTTGCATCAAACGCAAGCATTCTGTTTAAGCTCAGAGGGTACATTGTAAAATGTGAAAATAACACCATTCCATGTCCCACTACGGCCTTGATTTCCCTACTACCACAATCCCGATCCCTGATCAAGTGGGAGGAATCAGGCTTTGTGTTTATATAGGTGTGTTTGTCTCTGTTTGTTTGTTGTTGGCTAGGAATGGGCCTCCTTTGGCCACCAGAGGACCCTGGCCCTTTGGGAAAAGCCAAAGGCCACCTTTCTGGTATGGAGCTGCTCACCTGCAGCAAAGCAAGCCCCCCCCCCGATGCCCGATGGTGTACCCGGGCCCTGCCCGTGGGAAAAGTGAGCACAACCCAGATGGCTTCCCGTCCTTAAGGGAGCCCCCAAACACGAGGCTCCTGTGACCCGGGCCGCAAGTTTCCCCGACGCGTGTCTACACGGGCCGATCCAAATCCGGTTTCAAACCCATTTCTACTTCTCCCCCTAGTCCTGATAAACAGGAGGAGGAAAAGCCCGGAAAATAAAAGAAAGAGTTCAACACAATCAAAAGAAAGCCTCGTCTTGTATTCTGGCTCCTTGAATGAGTGCTCCCCCCCATCCACTTTGCAGGGGCTCCTGGGAAATGTAGTCTGGAGTGTGGAGGGACTCTGGGAAGGCGAGCGAACCACTTCAGGGCTAGAAGACTACAACTCCCGGAGTGGTTCGAAGGGGACGCCGAGGGGGTGCTGATAGTTGACTGGTGTCTAGCAGTGATGTCCAAAATTCGGCCCTCCAGATGTCTTGGACCACAACTCCCAGAATTCCAAGCTTGTATTGACAATCATGTGGGAGTTGTCCAAAACATCTGGAGGGCCGTAGTTTTAAAGAGACTATATTTAGAAGCAGTCCTGCAAGAGAGTAAAGCTGGTATTTCCTTCTTGTAATTTCCTCCTCCTCTTCCTTTAAATTTGGGAAATGGTCGTGCCTAGAAACCCCAACCCAGAGGAGGGGGTGGTACTTTGCACATGCTCAGAGGCCATCTGCAACAACCATCGCCGCCCTGGAAAGCAACCTTTTTTTTCTTTTTTTTCCATCCTAGGTGGACAGAGGAAGGGGACTGGGCCCGATCTTCAGGAACGAGGAAGGGTGCACTTCGTACATGCTCGGGAGCCTGGTCGCCTTTGTTAATTGCACCGTCTCTTCCTCTCCACCACTCCCTTGGGTGTGCGTTTGGGGGCAGGGCGGTCGTGCTTCCTCTTAGGTGAGACAATGTGATTCGTGTGTGCTTTCTGCACATGCCCAGAGGCCTTAAAAAGAACCCGGTTGCTTTTTTGCTTTGTTTGGTCTGTCTTCATGCTTTGCCTCTTACTCTGTTGTGTAGGCGTTGGAGTAGGAGGCTGTGCTTACTTTTTCTGTAGGTCAGTTGCACTCTGCATGTGTTCAGAGGCACCACTGCTTTATGGAAAGACCTTCAGGTCTAGCATTCTGCCCTTTTCTCAGAGCCCACTTGGTATGGACTCAGCTTTTATTTTCAGAGAGAAATATGTGTTTGTGTTTTACGTACATATAATGTTTTGCTGTCATATTGTCTCATATTTTGGTGACTCTCAAGGGAGTAAAACCCACAACCTTTGAATGACTCAATCACACTCACTTGCAGTTTATTGGCTTACTACAGTATTTGGATCCTACATCTAATCAGACAAAATATGTGACTGGTTCCCCTAGAGAGGTGGGGGGCATTTCTCTCTTCTAGGCCATGCAATGGCTCCCCTGCTGTGCTTTATATTCTATCTTCTAAGCCTTTGGCCCTAATAAGAGGTGCCTCTGGCAAGAGAGGAGGAAGAGGGAAATATGGGTGCTTGACTAATTCTAAAGGCTAAGCAAGAATTGCAAAAAGTACAGTAATTCAGTTTCCCTGTATAGGAAAAGAAAGGTGATTGGGCCCTTTGTTCCATGATCCGGCCAGGAAAAGGTTAGTTCTGGTCATATCCAGCAATCACTAGGGTTTTTAAAAAGCATAATATTACTTCATTTTCTAATTGCAAAAGCTGTTAAGAATTAATTTTAGCATTTATGCATTTTCCCAACCCAATCACTGTGGAATTTAACAATAATATCTTATACCCTTTAGAGAAGAGATTGTGAATTGCAAAAAATTAAATGCCCACCATCATCATCATCCTTGGCTTCACACAGCTTTGTTTATGACATGCATCCATTTTCTTCTACTCTGTAAGGGGGGGGGGCTCTCTTCATGTAAAGCCAGCCCTGCCTGTGAATGGGAATTGTGCTGGGGAAAGGGGAAAGAGGCAGGAAAAGAGGGAGACCCAACAGGAGATGGAGTGACTCCTTAAAGGAAGCCACAGGATTGAGTCTGCAAGAGCTGCACAGGGTGGCCAAGGACAGGAGGGACATTTGGGAACACACCCACCCTCACTCATAGGGTCAGAGGCCTCTTAACAGCACGTGACCACAAGGCCCATTGAGTGCAGGAAGGGCCAGGATTTCAGCCACCAAGTTAAAACATTAAAAGGAACAGGTTTGTATATGCATCAGTCATAAACATTCCTAAGAAAGGTTGGCTCTGGGTGTTAATTGAAAAACGTTGGGAAAACAACCATTACAGTTGCTTGGGGTTTTGGGTGAGAAGCGGTGAACTGCTGGAAAGACATAAAAAAGGGAGCCAGCTTCTAGGCAGATTTTTCTCCCAGTGGTGGGTGTCACTTGGCAGATGGCAGGGAGACCACAAGGAGGGGGTCCCCCCAAGAGGAGAGAGTGGGAGACCATCCAGGGTGACTCAGTGGCTACAGCGGGAAGAAAGTAAAAGGCGGAACTTGACGGAACTCCCTGATTTCATATGATTTTTACATGGGATCTTTCCCAAATCACCATCAAATCACAAATCCCATTCATGGCCAACTATTGCACAAGAATAATCACGTATCCTCCAGCGCATGGCTCGGCAGTGGCGCAAAAACACGGTTCCATCGCACGGAACCATCTGATTTCATATGATTTTTACATTGGATCATGATGAATCCACTATCATATACAGAGCCCATTTCAGCCCACAGATTGCACAACAAAAATCATGGGTCCATCAGCGCATGGCTCCACAGTGGTGCAAAAACATGGTTCCAAGGCACGGAACCACAAGGAACTACCTGATTTTTACCCAGGATCAACTCCAAAACACTATCACATCCTAGGCCCCATCCATACACACAGACTGCACACCCGAAATCAGGCGTCCGTCAGCGCATGGCTCCCCAGTGGCGCAAAAACATGGTTCCAAGGCACGGAACCACACGGAATTACCTGATTTTTACCCAGGATCAACTCCAAAACACTATCACATCCTAGGCCCCATCCATACACACAGACTGCACATCTGAAATCAGGGATCCGTCAGCGCATGACTCCACAGCGGCGCAAAAACGGGTCTGCGTAAAAGGCGGAACTTGACGGAACTCCCTGATTTTTACCCAGGATCAACTCCAAAACACTATCACATCCTAGGCCCCATCCATACACACAGACTGCACACCCGAAATCAGGCGTCCGTCAGCGCATGGCCCTGCAGTGGCGCAAAAACATGGTTCCAAGGCACGGAACCACACGGAACTACCTGATTTTTACCCATGATCAACTCCAAAACACTATCATATCCTAGGCCCTATCCATACACACAGAGTGCACACCCGAAATCAGGGCTCAGTCGGCGCATGGCTCCACAGCGGCGCAAAAACGGGTCTGGGTAAAAGGCGGAACTTGGCGGAACTCCCTGATTTTTACCCAGGATCAACTCCAAAACACTATCACATCCTAGGCCCCATCCATACACATAGACTGCACAACCAAAACCAGGGATCCGTCAGCGCATGGCTCCCCAGTGGCGCAAAAACATGGTTCCAAGGCACAGAACCACACGGAATTACCTGATTTTTATCCAGGATCAACTCCAAAACACTATCACATCCTAGGCCCCATCCATACACACAGACTGCACACCCGAAATCAGGGGTCCGTCAGCTCATGGCTCTGCAGTGGCGCAAAAACATGGTTCCAAGGCACGGAACCACACGGAACTCCCTGATTTTTACCCGGGATCAACTCCAAACCACTATCACATCCTAGGCCCCATCCATACACACAGACTGCACATCCAAAATCAGGGATCCGTCAGCGCATGGCTCCACAGTGGCGCAAAAACGGGTCTGGGTAAAAGGCGGAACTTGACGGAACGCCCTGATTTTTACCCAGGATCAACTCCAAAACACTATCACATCCTAGGCCCCACCCATACACACAGACTGCACACCCGAAATCAGGCGTCCGTCAGTGTGTGGCTCCACAGTGGCGCAAAAACATGGTTCCAACGCACGGAACCGCACGGAACACCCTGATTTTTACCCAGGATCAACTCCAAACCAATATCACATCCTAGGCCCCATCCATACACACAGACTGCATTTCCTTGTGGATGGGGCCTAGGATGTGATAGTGTTTTGGAGTTGATCCTGGGTAAAATCAGGTAGTTCCGTGTGGTTCCGTGCCTTGGAACCATATTTTTGCGCCACTGCAGAGCCATGCGCTGACGGACGCCTGATTTCGGGTGTGCTGTCTGTGTGTATGGATGGGGCCTAGGATGTGATAGTGTTTTGGAGTTGATCCTGGGTAAAAATCAGGTAGTTCCGTGTGGTTCTGTGCCTTGGAACCATATTTTTGCGCCACTGCAGAGTCATGCGCTGACGGACGCCTGATTTCGGGTGTGCAGTCTTTGTGTATGGATGGGGCCTAGGACGTGATAGTATTTTGTAGTTGATCCTGGGTAAAAATCAGGTAGTTCCATGTGGTACCGTGCCTTAGAACCATGTTTTTGCGCCACTGCAGAGCGATGCGCTGATGGATCCCTGATTTCGGATGTGCAGTCTGTGTGTATGGATGGGGCCTAGGACATGATAGTGTTTTGGAGTTGATCCTGGGTAAAAATCAGGTAGTTCCGTGTGGGTCCGTGCGTTGGAACCATGTTTTTGCGCCACTGTGGAGCCATGCGCTGACGGACCCCTGATTTCGGTTGTGCAGTCTGTGTGTATGGATGGGGCCTAGGATGTGATAGGGTTTTGGAGTTGATCCTGGGTAAAAATCAGGGAGTTCCGTCAAGTTCCGCCTTTTACGCAGACCAGTTTTTGCGCCGCTGTGGAGCCATGTGCCGATGGACCCCTGATTTCGGGTGTGCAGTCTGTGTGTATGGATGGGGCCTAGGATGTGATAGTGTTTTGGAGTTGATCCTGGGTAAAAATCAGGGAGTTCCGTCAAGTTCCGCCTTTTACGCAGACCAGTTTTTGCGCCGCTGTGGAGCCATGCGCTGACGGATCCCTGATTTTGGGTGTGCAGTCTGTGTGTATGGATGGGGCCTAGGATGTGATAGTGGTTTGGAGTTGATCCTGGGTAAAAATCAGGTAGTTCCGTGTGGTTCTGTGCCTTGGAACCAATTTTTTTGCGCCACTGCAGGGCCATGCGCTGACGGATGCCTGGTTTCGGGTGTGCAGTCTGTGTGTATGGATGGGGCCTAGGATGTGATAGTGGTTTTGAGTTGATCCTGGGTAAAAATCAGGTAGTTCCGTGTGGTTCCGTGCCTTGGAACCATGTTTTTGTGCCGCTGCGGAGCCATGTGCTGACGCACGCCTGATTTCGGTTGTGCAGTCTGTGTGTATGGATGGGGCCTAGGATGTGATAGTGGTTTGGAGTTGATCCTGGGTAAAAATCAGGTAGTTCCATGTGGTTCCGTGCCTTAGAACCATGTTTTTGCGCCGCTGCGGAGCCATGCGCTGACAGATCCCTGATTTCGGTTGTGCAGTCTGTGTGTATGGATGGGGTCTAGGATGTGATAGTGTTTTGGAGTTGATCCTGGGTAAAAATCAGGTAGTTCCTTGTGGTTCCATGCCTTGGAACCATGTTTTTGTGCCACTGTGGAGCCATGCGCTGATGGACCCGTGATTTTTGTTGTGCAATCTGTGGGCTGAAATGGGCTCTATATATGATAGTGGATTTATCATGATCCAATGTAGAAATCATATGAAATCAGATGGTTCCGTGCGATGGAACCATGTTTTTGCGCCACTGCCGAGCCATGCGCTGGAGGATACGTGATTATTCTTGTGCAATATTTGACCATGAATGGGATGTGTGATTTGATGGTGATTTGGGAAAGATCCCATGTAAAAATCATATGAAATCAGGGAGTTCCGTCAAGTTCCGCTTTTTACCCAGACCCGCTACAGCGCTGCAATTGAACCACCTTAAGAAGCGGGAAGGCAAAGAGGTTTCCGTGGCCAGAAATGCCTTCAGCCGCACCAGCCACATGGCCAGGGACTTGCACAACACTGGCTCTTTGGCTTGAAAACGGAGATGAGCACCGCCCTCTAGAGTCAGACACAGCTGGAACCCATGGGCGGCGGCAGCGGGGAGGGGAGGAATCGTTACCTTTACTTTACAAGAGGGGCCCCCGAGAAGAGTGGGAGACCATCTCCATCGGTCGGGGGTCCACATTCAAGCTCTACTTGGCTCTGGGCGAGGCTCGGGCTCTTTTCTCCTGTGGGCACCAGAGAGGGAGCAGCCATCGAGGGCTCGATTCCCCCCCCCCAATTTATACACTGGAAGGTTGCTTATTTATTTCTTGTTAAAAGTGGGCTTAATTTAGCACGGGGTTGGACCAGGAGCCAGACAAGGGGGCATCAGCCAAAGGGGCAACCCACGTGGAGACAAGGAGGAGGAGGAGGAGGAAGAGGAAGGCCAGGGCGAAGGCGGGGATCGATCCTGCGAAGGGCGGAGAAGGAGGGAGCCAGCCTCACTCGCTTCCAGGACCCTTCGGAGGCTCCTTCTCTTTCCTTATCTCTTGCTCAGCAGCAGTCGCAGTTCAGTGGTTGCTCTGGCACCTCCTTTTGCAGAGCGGGGTCTCCTCGGGAGCAAAGCTGGACTCGGCAGGCAGAGCTGGGCTTGCAGGGTGAGTGACTCGCCCCCCTCCCTCCCTCCCTCCCTCCCCGTTCCTTCTCGCCTCTGGGCTGATGGGGAGGAACGGCCTGCGTTACAAACTTCCATGGAACGACCCCCGTCCCTTGCTCCCCTTGCGACTTGGGACCCCAAACGCGCCCCCACCCCCATCCCTGCCACTTGCCTTTCTTCAGCAATGTGGGGCTGATCGGAGGGGACCCTTTTTAGAAGACCATCAGAGTAGGCTCCTTTAGCTTCTCAGGCTTCCTTCTGGGAAGACCCAATTATTTGTTTGTTTGTTTGATTTGTTTTTGTTTGTTTACTAATCACGCATCACATCCAATTGTACTGGTAAGTTACATTGCTCAAGTTGCAGAATAATACATTTCAGATTTTTTTTTAAATTCTGTAATTGGATTGGATTGGATTGATTTACAGTACACAGTATATACTGGCCATCTGACTCTAGGTCAGTGATGGCGAACCTATGGCATGGGTGCTAAAGGTGACACTCAGAGCCCTTTCCGTGGGCACCCGATATCTCCCCTTCATAGCCACCTGCATACAGGTTAAATTACTGTATTGGCACTTTGCAAAAAAAAATACTGGGTTTTGAATTGCAGTTCGGGCACTCAGTCTCTAAAAGGTTCGCCATCACTGGTCTAGGTAGTCTACAAGCATTTAAACATAAGCAATACAAAAACAATACAATTACGCAATAAACCAGATCAAAATTAAGCATCTACAATAATTAAGTCAAACAATCCCCTCTCTTATCATCTTCTTGGGGCTTCTTGGGTTCTTATTGTTCTGACTCTTCCTGAACAATAAGAACCCAATAAGAACTACAGTAGTAGTTATAATAAAAAGAGATGTGTTTACCTTGTGCTCTTCACCAAAGCTGGTTGCAGAAAAATCAGTGGAGAAAAGTTAAAATGTCTCTCTTTCCCTTCCTTGTGAACTTGGGTTCCAAGATTTGCCCTCCCCAATATTTATTGGCTTTTGTATTTTGATATCAAATTTTGCACATGTGATCATGAAACTGGCCCTTGACTCTTTGTGTTAAGAAGGCATGTATAATTGAATGAGAGTTTTCCCAAAGGTTGCTCTATTGTAGATTGCAGGTGCTGTAAATAGAACAATACAAGTCAAGAATGATTGCAATGAAGGAGGAAACCTCTTTAGACCGAGAACCAGAGGAGGAAGGAATCCTCAGTTCCTTCCAAGCCACCCACGTCCTCCAGCCTGTATCTCTGGTGGAAGGGTCAGGATGGAGGAGCTGGAAGGAGGGCCCAGGAAGAGAAAGGGGTGACTGGGAAGCCCAGTGGCAGGATTACCTGAGGACCCTACAGCCCCCTGGCCCAGGAGGGGAGCCCTCGGGGATGGAGGAGACCTCGGTGGCCCCCTGGGAGGACGCCAGGGCCTTCCTGGCCTCCTTTGAGCAAGTGGCCCAAGCCTTCCGGTGGCCCAGAGGAGAGTGGGCGGCCCGGCTCGTGCCAGCCCTGAGCGGAGCAGCGGAAGAGGCCTTTCAGGGGTTGGATGCAACCCATCGGGGGGATTATGGGAAAGTGAAGGCCGCCATCTTGCGAGCGGAGGCCCTGGGGATGGAGAAGCAGCGCCAGCACTTCCGGCACTTCTCCTGCCCGGAGGAGGTGGGAGACCCCCGGAGGCTTCACGGCCAACTCCAGGAGCTTTGCCACCGGTGGCTGCGGCCGGAGAGACACAGCAAGGAGCAGATCCTGGAGCTGCTGATCCTGGAGCAATTCCTGGCCAGCCTTCCCTCGGAGCTCCAGGGCTGGATCCGGGCAGGAGGGCCGGGCACGTGTTCCCAGGCGGTAGCCCTGGCCGAGGACTTCCTCCGGAGCCAGCAAATGGTGCAGAAAGAAAAGTGGCAGGTAAGGTTTTTTTATTTAGTTCGCGAACTTTATCAGGGGATTCTGGGTGTGGATGTGGGTTGTTGGAAACATGGAGAGGCATTTGTTTGAAACAAGGCTGGTCCACATTACCTTTAACCATCCGTTTGTGGTTGTCAACAACCTTTTTAAAGTGAGGCGTGTAGAACTGGACACAGTGACTCCAGATGGGGTCTGATCCAAGGGCAATAGAGTGGTACTATCACCTCCCTTGATCTAGACACGATGCTTCTGTTGATGCAACCAAGAATCGCATTGGCTTTCTTGGCTGCTGCATCACACTGCTGACTCATGTTCAGCTTGTGGTCCACCAGGACTCCCAGATCCCTTTCACAGGTACTATTTTCCAGCCAGGTATCTCCCATCCTATATCTGTGCAATTCATTTGTTTCTGCCTAGATGCAGGACCCTACATTTCTCTCTATTGGAACTCATTCTGGTGCTTTGGCTCAAGACTCTAAGCTGTCAAGGTGGTTTTGGATTTTCATCCGATCTTCTAGGAAAATAGCCACCCCTCCTTCCCAATCTTGTATCATCTGCAGATTTAATCAGCCTACTCTATTCCTTCCTCCAAGTCATTAATAAAGATACTGTATTGAATAGCACTAGACCCAGACCAGAAACCTGGGGCACCCCACTGGTCACCCCTCTCCATGCTGAGGAGAAGCCATTAATGATCGATCACCCTTTGGATGCTATCAGTCAACCAATTACAAACCCACCTAACAGTAGCACTATCTTTCCCACATTCTACTAATTACTTTGCAAATATGTCATGGGGAACCTTATCAAAGGCCTTTCTGGAATCAAAATAAACAACATTCCACAGTGTTCCCTTCATCCATCATGATGCGTCTGTCAGACAGGTTGTTTTGTCTTTGCTTCATTTATTTGTTTTTCCTTTGGGATATAAATGTACCCTGTAAGCCAGATGAGCCCTGATGCTCCTAATTCCATCTTAGTACCAGGCAGCCTCTTTATTATTTTATTAAATTTCAAATGAAGGTGATCTAATCCAGTGTAGCGCATAAACCTAGCTTCCTGTTTGAAGTGACAAGCATGCTAAAGGCACCTCAAAGGTTTGGCACAGTGGCTAAACTGCAATACTGCAGTCATGACTCTGCTTGTTACCCAAGTTTGATTCTGACAGGTTCGGGGAAGCACCATACTATTTATTGATTAATTGGATTTCTATACAGGATTATTGGAGCAAATCACTCTTCTGGGCAGTTTGTAACAATAAATAAAACATGCATTAATAAGCAATAAGTACACAAGAATTTCAGTGTCAATAGAGTAGGAGAAGATGGTGCCAAAGTCACTTCTCTGTATGATGACAAGACAGCAAGTATAAAATCCAGCAGGGACCATGTGGAAAGCCTCCCTGAGAGGCAGTGTTTTAAGTTGCCTTCTGAACATTCAGTTCACTGTACGCTGGTGCCATGACCGTGGAGCCACCTCCAAGAAGGCCTGGCATCTCTTGATGGATTTTAGTACTTCTCCTCTTGTTTCCACTGAATTTTCACCTGTTTTTTAGGGTCCAGCCACAGATGATCTTCTGGGTGCTTTGGAAGCTGCAGAACATCTGTTAGAAGGTGATCAAAATGGTGCTATAGAGATGGGTAAGGACCATCTGTCTGTCTGTCTGTCTGTCTATGCATATAATTTGCTTCACTTTGTGACAAACGTGTTTCAAAACGAGCACCTCAATTTGCAATCACCTCCTCCTCTTTTTCCTCCTCCTCCTGACTGGAAGTGGCCTCTGGGGCTCAGTGGTGGCCCGTTAATGGCGGAAACGGACCTGCACAGCATCCGTGCTGGAGCGGCTCGTGGCCAAAAAAGATTTTTCCATAAGAAATAATGGAAACTGGATCCCCAGAATAAATCAGGTAAGTTTCCATTATTTCCTATGGAGAAATTTACTTTGATATACGAGTACAGTAACCCCCCGCCGATCGCGGGGGTTAGGGACCCACCCCACCCGTGATGCACGAAAATCCGCAATATGTGGAAGCAGGTGGAATGGGGGTGGGGGGCGATTGCGCGGCGTGCGCGCCCTGAGGCTTCTCCGTGGTGCGTGGGAGGGCCGCGGAGAGCGATCGGATCGCTCCCCCCTCCATGCAGCTCCACGCCCACCCTGCCCGGCTTGGAGGCTTCCGAGAAGGGGCGGGGGCGCGCGGAGAGCGATCGGATTGCTCCCGGTGCCCCCCCGCCCGGCTCCGAGGCTTCCCAGAAGGGGTGGGGGGCTGCGGAGAGCAATCCGATCGCTCCCGACGCCCCCCCCGCCCGGCTCCGAGGCCTCCCAGAGGGGCCTGGGGGATGAGAGCAATCAGCCAGAGGCTTCTCCGGGGTGCGTGGGAGGGTCGCAAACAGCTTCAGGGTTCTTGTAGTGGGACAAATGCTGGAACTGCAAAATGGCGGGGGGTCACTGTACTGTACTGTATTTTAGTTTACGGGCACGCTTCCGGAACAGATCATGCTTGTAAATAAAGGTACCACTTTATATGTATAGTACAGTTGTGCGTGTGCATGTGTGCGCATAAAGCAGATGCTGGAAACATTCTGGGTATTAGGCATACAGTACAGTATTTATCTTTGGCCAAAAACCTATTGCTTGGTGTAGGAAATTGCACTAGAACAGGCCCTTTGAGTGAAAGGGGGTTTGGAGAGTCAACACAACACTAAAATGGGCCTGTGTATTTTAACTGTGAATTACTCTAGCGCAGTGTTTTTCAACCTTTTTTGGGCAAAGGGGTTTGGAAGTCAACACCAATTCTAAAAAATGGGCATGTGTATTTGACTAATATAAAGTGAATTACTCTTTGCGCAGAGCAGAACACAACTACTAGAGTAATTCCATTTCACTCAGTGGACATGATGATGAAGTTAACTCACTAAATTCTTCTTGATTCCCTAGGCAAGCATTTGTACTCTTTACTATGCTAAGAAACAGGATTTGAGGGGGCTGTATGTTTATCTGTGTTAGTTTTGCAAGGGTACTAGTTCCGAACAGAACACACAAGCACACCTGGCGCTTGGAACCCAGTCCCACCCTCCGGAACAAAATCAACCACTGTCTGCCCTTGCTGTAGTTCATGCTGGACGAAATTCCAACCAGAAAGCAGCCTCTGAAGCATCATTATTCCCTCTCCCTGGCACTGGCCAATTAGGAGCTGTGTAAGGACATGTATCATCCCACCTCCCTCTCTGATTGGCCAGCACCAGGGAGAGGGAAAGATGACACATTGGAGGCTGCTTCCTTGTTGTAATATAATCCAGCGTGAACTATAGCAAGGTAAGACAGTAATTGATTTTGTTCCAGATGTTGGGACTGGATTCCAAGCACGTTTTTCGTTTTGGACCCATTCCCCTTCTGAAACGCCCATCTGTACTCCGTATGCCATCCTGTATTTCTTTGTGTTAGAATGGAAGTCAGGATTATGAGCCTTTATGCAAGAGATATTAGATCATTTTTCTTCACTGATTAGTTTTAAGCAAACCATTATTTAAAGAACTTGGGCATTTTGTCTGTAATTTTAAAATTTTTAATTATAGGAAATTTTAATTTTTATTATTAAATTTTATTATACTGGTTAAAATCACTTTACTAAAAAACCCATTATTTAGTCAGCTGGCCTAGAGTGCCAAGCACACAGCAGGCATTCCCTCTTTGGACAGCAATTGAGAACTGTTGCCTCAGGAACATAGGTGCTCGGCCATCTTGAGACGTAATGGCTATCCTGCGACCTATTTCCTGGACTAGGGTCAAGGCTGATTCTCCCCAGACTCCAGATGTTTCGATGGCTACAGGGACAAAGTCAATTCCTGTTGCCATATCTTCGTATTTTTAATTTTAATTTGGATCTTAACTGTATTAACTGTATTTTAATTGGAATTAATTGATTAATTTAGTATTAACTGTAATTTAATTAATTTATTAATAGCTGCATCTTTTTAGTATTTTATTTTATGATGATTTTGTAAAATGCCCTGGGTAGTTACACTTTGCACTAATGCGTGATATAGAAATAAATGTTAAAAAAATTTTAATTCTCCTGTTTTTAATTTGTTTGATATTTTATTATTTTGATGCTACATTTTTATCTATGTGTTGCTTTGGACGTGGGTGGGAAGGGTGATAAAATAAGCCATGAATGTGCTCAGTTGGAGGATTAAGAGCGGTGGGTCACTTTCTCTTCTGAAGTCTAAAATCCTGCTTCCATCCTTCACAGGCGGTGGAATCAAATGCCCAAGTCAGACCTCTTCACTGCTTCCTCTTCAAGGACAGGGAACGGACCAAACCAGGGCGGACGAGGTATGTGCCCATTCCAGTGAATATCCACTCGTGGCATGAAACGTTGAGTTTGTAGGAGAGTCAAGCTCACATTTATATTCAAATGAAGAGCCAGGCCCAGATCTACAGGCGTGCATGTCAAGTGGGAGAAATAGTTCTTATATTTTATATTTTTATATCTGTGGGGACGGTGAGGTGTGGTCACCTTCCTGATGTCTACTTTACTGTTGGAAACCACCCAGAGGAGCGGCAAGGCCAGTAGATGGAGCCGTAAGGAAATACAGAAAAACTGTATAATAAATAAATATTGTAGTCAGATGTGTGGTATATTAATGGGATGGACAGACAGACAGATGAATGGAAGGTTCCTGCATGGCAGGTGGTTGGATTAGATGGCCCTTGAGGTCTCTTCCAACTCTATGATTCTATGATTCTAAGGTTAAGTAAACAAACAAACAAACAAGACTTTCCAAGGGAGACACGCATCCTTGGATCTGAGGAGCACAGCTGAAGAATATTAGGTGATTCTGGGACTGTGGGCCATAATCTACCTCCATTTGTCTGAGTGTTTTTTCAGATTGTTCTTAAATTACGATAGTACCTTGTTGACGAAGATAATCTGTTTCAGAAGCATGCTTGTAAACCAAAATACTTGTAAATAAAACAAAAAACAATCCCATCAGAAACTTACTTCATTCCATGGCCACGCGCATGGCCTAGCCCTGGAGGCTGCCTCCATCCCCGTGTCGTGGCAAGGTTCCTGCCAGGGCTCAGAAGGTCTTCCCAGGGGCAACGGGAGTCGGGTGGGACGTATGGCCCCAAACTCAGTGCTCTGAGGCTCGTTTTACAAGACAAGCTTGTAAACCAGAATGAAAATGTTCGGAAATTTTTGCTCGTAAACTGAGGTATTACTGTCCTTGTGGGTGATATTGTCACCTCCTCCTGCAGCAAAATTTGATGGGTGTGTGTGTGTCTGGGTGTTTTATTTTTTCCTGTTCACAGGGACAAAGCAACCTCAAGGAGACCGGCCCGTCTCTGCAGGTTGTCCAACAGAGCGGGACTGAGCCAGGCCGGGAGACCATGGTGCGGCAGGTCTTGCAGGAACGGGAGGAGGAGAAGAATGAAGATCCATTAGGTAAAGAGGAGGCTTTCTGCTCCATCTGGTCAATCCGGACAATGTCAGCCAGTTCAATGTGTTCTCGAAGGCTTTCATGGCCAGGATCTGATAGTAGTTGTGAGTTTTTCAGGCTGTTTGGCTGTTCTGGACGTTTTTCTTCCTGACGTTTTGCCAGACTCTGTGGCTGGTCTCTTCAGAGGGCAAGCAGCTCAGGGAACTAGGAGTTCTCTCTGTGCTCTGAAGATGACAGCCACAGAGTCTGGCGAAACGTCAGGAAGAAAAACTTCCAGAACACGGCCAAACAGCCCGAAAAACTCACAACAACTGTTAGCCAGTTCCTTTGCCTTTTGTTTTCAGAGCCAATAAGATGTGGGCGGGGAAGAGACCTGGTGTCCCCTTTCAAATTCTCTCAGAACAACCAGGATGCAGATGGGTTTTTATTTCATTTCCAGTTGCTTTGACAGAACGTGAGACCAAATAATTGGAAAATGTATGCAAAATAACCAAGAATTATGTGTGATCACCTTGGCAATTTTCGCTCAGCCAAAGTATGTTTCGTAGACAGGTCTGAGTTCTGGGTGCGAATTGATACAGTGTCTACCAGGGTGCCAAGACCCCTTTTGTAATTCATGAAACGATACCGATGAGCTCAGATCCCAGATCCACCGATCAGTTTCCTGCTGCCGGCCGTAGCTGGCCAAAGAATCTCCAAGCAAGGCTGCAAAGGAACAGCCGTCCCCGGTTGTCTTTCCCCTTTTTAATGTCCGCCTGCATGAACTGCTCTGCTCTCCTTTGAAAAACACAAAGCCTGGTTGGCCCCATCTTCAGAACATCACAATAAGATAAGCTGCTCTTAACAGGGCAGGTTTCTCATTTGAGGATGTTATGTGCGTTTTTGGTTCGGTACTCAGGGCTCCCATTAGACTCATGTATAAATGTGTTTTGTGAGGCAAATCTCTCATTCATTGCACCAGCTGCCTCTTTAGCCACTAGAGGAGCACCAGAGTAACCCACTGCTTTGCTGAACATCCTGTGTTTCTCAGGTCTCTCGTAGTTCCAGGGGTGGGACTTCCTGACAGCTTCTTTTTTTATTCTCTGCAGGTATTGGGATGGGGAGTCAGATCAAAATGGAGACATCACAGGGAGAAGGAAATCGGATGGAAGACCCAACCAGGGCAACCCCACGGATAATCCGAAAGAATGGGCAGAAGACGCTCGAGGAAGGAAGTCGTTCCAGAGAGAAGCTGGGAGATCAGCCACTGGAGACGGAGGAGGCACCTCCAACAGGGCTCACCGGAGGTCTTTCAGCTTCTGTTCATCAGTCTTCCAGCGTCCGGACAAGCGACAAAAGGCCTTTGGTCTCCAGGTACGGCAGAAAGTACCATTACCTCCACGAACTCGATATAGCAGATTCTACAGAGGATCACGTTGAAAGCCAGACGTCTGAGGAAAACCTCCCACAGCGTTCATCCTGTGATAAAAAAGACAGGAAGCTCACGGGAGAGAGAAAATTGGAATCCTCTGAAAACAGTTTGGAAGGAAAGCAGAGGAACCATTTGGAAGAGAAATCCCATAACTCGCCTGAGCATGGAAACAGATTGAGTTGTGCCAAATCCCTTGAGAGAAACCAAGGGATTCAAAGCGAAGAGATACTCCACGGATGTTCTGGCTGCAGGAAACGTTTCCCTGAAAGAGAACAGTTGATCGGCCACAAAAAAGAGTGTTCTGCCAAGAAAACACAGGAATATCTCAAATCTGGGAGAACCTTGACTTTTCAACAGACAGTCACGAGAGACCAGGGACCCTACAAATGTTCTTGGTGTGGAAAATCCTTCAGCAAGAGAAACAACCTGAAGAGGCATCAGAGGACTCATACGGGGGAAAGACTATACAAATGTCTTGAATGTGGGAAAAGCTTTGCCCAAAGAGACCATGTGAAGACCCATCAGAGGGCTCATACTGGAGAGAAACCCTACAAATGTCCTGATTGTGGGAAAAGCTTTACTCGGAAAGGGACTCTGAAGAGGCACCAGAGGATTCATACCGGAGAGAAACCCTACAAATGTCCTGATTGTGGGAAAAGCTTTGCTGTGAAAGGGACTCTGAAGAGGCACCAGAGGATTCATACCGGAGAGAGACCCTACAAATGTCCAGAGTGTGGGAAAACATTCAGGCATAGTTGGAACCTGAGGTGTCATCGGAGAA
Source organism: Phrynocephalus forsythii (assembly GCA_029282475.1). Lineage (NCBI taxonomy): Eukaryota > Metazoa > Chordata > Lepidosauria > Squamata > Agamidae > Phrynocephalus > Phrynocephalus forsythii. The sequence continues at coordinate 9,123 of JAPFRF010000240.1, read as the reverse complement.
TCCATGTCCAAGAGGGACCAACGTTGGATCTTCATGTGGGAAATACTTGGCTAGGGGAAAATGTTTCAACCAATATGACAGAAATTGTACTAACGGTGTGAGGAAAGATTCAGTCAGGCAGTGTATTTATATGATCATTTTAGAGACTATAGGAAGTGGAACCCTTCCTAACATAAAAGAGAGCTAACTTTAGACAGGTGGATTCATCAGGTATCAGAGAACTTTGGGAAGCATTTACATCAATGAAATTAGGGGGGTGGTACCTTTTATCTCCTGGCTTAAAAGGAGGGTACCTCAAAGTGCCAGGTGCAGGGGAGTAGGATCAGGAGATAGGCATTTTCCAAGGATAAAGGCAGGGTAAAAATACTCTAAAATAAATAAATAAATGTTTTTCGGGCTGTTCCACCATGTTCTGAAAGTTTTTCTTCCTGACTTTTCACCAGACTGTGTCCAGCATCTTTAGAGAGCAAGGAGCTCAGTGAACTAGGAGTTCTCTCTGTGCTCTGTAATATGTCTGTGAAGATTCTCAGTCATCCAGGTGAGTTTATCTGGAAGTCGAGTCATGGCAACTGGACTTCTTTTTCTTGAGAGTTTCATTTTATAGCTCACTTTGACCTCTTGTCACCCTGGTCTAAAAGAGGCTCATAGGATGGACAACAGTCTCCATAGCTTTAAGGTGAACACAATGGCCTGAGATGCTGAAACCCATAAAGAAAGGGTCGTTGGCTATGGCCTTGGTGGTGAAGGTGTGAATTATTTCTTACTTGTCTGGGTATTGTTGAAATTCAGGGCTGTGGAGTCGGTAGATAAATGTTCCGACTCCGACTCCTAAGTTTTTTCTAGTTCCGACTCCGACTCCGACTCCAGGTACCCAAAATTTCCTCCGACTCTGACTCCACAGGCCTGCTCAGGGTTGTGGAGTTGGTATATAAATGTTCCGACTCTGACTCCGACTCCTAAGTTTTTTGTACTTCCGACTCCGACTCCGACTCCAGGTACCCAAAATTTCCTCCGACTCCAACTCCTCGACTTCAACTCCAACTCTGACTCCACAGCCCTGTTGAAATCACAGCCTAAGTGGCAGATAGACTGTGCCTGAGCCCCCCACCTCTATTAAGAGAGGGGTTTTCAATGCTCAAATGAATGGCTTCCCTGACCCCTCTCTCAAACCACCTCTCTTCTCTGTCTAATATGTGTACATCTCCATCTTTGAATGAGTGCCCTTTATCCTTCAAGTGGAGGTGTGCTGCTGATTCTGGTCCTGAGCTGTTGCCCCTCCTATGTTGGGCCATCCTTCTGTTTAATGGCTGTTTAGTCTCTCCAATGTGGAGGTCTGCACACTCCTCACTTCAGTGGACCGCATATCCTATATTGTGCTTTTTGTGTTTTGGTATCCGGTTCTTTGGGTGGACGTGTCTCTGCCTTACTGTGTTTGAAATAAACAGGAATGTGGTGCTTCTCAGACACTCCAGCCATGTAGAGAATGACTAGGTTCTTCCATCAGGTCTGGGACTCAGGCTGATCCCTTGTTCTTCTGGGTCGACAAACTGCTTTGTTGAAGGCCCACTTTGGATATCCACAGGCCTTAAGTGCTGTCTTCAGGTCCCTGTCTTCCTTCTTCTTGGCTTCTGTGGAGGTGGGGATGCTTGTCTGCTGTGTGGCTTAGGGTCCTGATGACTCCTAATTTGTGCTGTAATGCATGGTGGGGGTCAAACAGTAAAGACTGATCTGTGTGGGTGGGTTTCCTGTAAACTTCTACTCCCAGGCCATGGTCAGGTCTGATGATGACTGCACAATCCAGGAAAGCCAATCTGTTGTCTTGGGTGTCTTCCCTAGTGAACTTAATATTAGGGTCTACTGCATTGATATGGTCTGTAAAGGCCTGTACTTCCTGCCTCTTGATTTTCACCCAGGTATCATCTACATACCTGAACCAGTGGGGTGATGGCGTCCCTGGGAAGGTGTTCAGTGCCTTCTTCTCCACTTCTTCCATGTACAGGTTCGCAACAGTTGGTGACACTGGGGAACCCATGGCACAACCATGCTTCTGTCTGTAGAAGCCCCCTCTGTACTTGAAATATGTGGTGTTCAGATGCAGGTCCAGGAGCAGGCATATCTGGTCTGGTCTGAGGCTGTTTCTGGAGGTGAGGTTGCTGTCTTCTCTTAGTCTTCTCTTTACCATTGTTAGGGCATTGGTGGTGGGAATACTGGTAAAGAGAGGAGTAACATCAAAGGATACCATGGTTTCGTTTGTATCCAGTCTCAGCTCCCTGACTTTAGAAACAAACTCCTCTGAATTGTGCACATGGTGGTCCATGAGTCCAACCAGTGGGGCTAGGATAGTTGCCAAGTATTTTGCAATGTTTTAAGTCACTGAATTTATACTACTGACGATGGGTCTGAGGGGAATTCCTTGCTTCTGGATCTCGGGAAGTCCATAAAAGCAGGGGACGGTCTCTCCAAGATATAACTGATGGTAGGTCACCCTGTCAGATAGGAACCTACACTTACCATATTTTTCTGTGTATATGACACTACTTTTCTCTAAATTCATGACACATATAATTCAAGTGCATTGTATACATGGAAATAAGACTTGAGTGGGGCTGGGGGTGGAGGAGAACTCAAACTCCCCTTGCTTTTCCCCTCCATCCTTTGTGTTTTAGATCAGGCTTTGTCTTTTCTTGAGTTCTTCACCCCCGCCACCCTGCTCATTGGTATTATACTGTTTAAGCTACCCACCAAATTTTCAGGAGAGATGAGATCAGTCTAACTTCCCTGGAAGGGAAAATTCCACTTGTGAGGTCCTGCAGCAGAGAGTCATAGAATCATAGGTTTGAAAGAGACCTCAAGGACCACCTAAGACATTTCTTCCAGGCCTCTAACCATCCTGGTCGACCTCCTCTGGACCCGTTTGAGGTTGTCAACATCCTTTTTAAATTGAAGTGCACAGAACTGTACACATTACTCCAGGTGGGGTCCGATCAGAGTACTATCACTTTCCTTGATTTAGACTAGTAATGGTGAACCTTTTAGATTTCTATAATTTAAAACCCAATAATTTTTCGCAAAGTGCCTATACAGCAGTTTAACCTGAACAAAGGTGGCTGTGAACAGGCAATGTCAGGTGCCCACAGAAAGGGCTCTGAGTGCCCCCTTTGGCACCCGTGCCATAGATTTGCCAACAGTGATCTAGACACTATGCTTCTGCTGATGCAACCAACAATTGCATTGGCTTTCTTGGCCGCCATGTCCCACTGCTGACTCATGTTCAATTTGTGGTCCACCCAGACTCCCAGATCCCTTTCACAGGTACTGTTCTCCAGCCAGGTCTCCCCCATCCCTAATCTGTGCAATTCGTTTTTTCTGCCTAGATGCAGGACCCTACGTTTCCCTCTGTTAAAACCCATTCCATTATCTTTGACCAAGCACTGTAATCTGTTAAAGACGTTTTGGATTTTCATCCTATCCTCTAGGGAATTAGCCATCCCTCCCAATATGATTTAATTAGCATACTCTGCATTGCTTCCTCCCAGTCATTAATAAAGATATTCATTCTGAAGTGGCACCATATCATTTCATTGGAGGGACATTTTATTTCTTCTTTCCTAGTTTAATAGTGACTAATTGATAGCATTACTATTGTTGCACAAAGGCCTGACACAAGCTGTACGTTTGTTTCTATCCTTATGGTTCTATGGTGATTGGCAGTGCCCTCACATCTCTGTAGAATTATAGAGCCCTCGAATACTTTGAGTTGGAAGGGGCCTGTAAAGCCATCGTGTCCAAACCCCTGGTCAGGGCAGGAATCCCAATCAAAGTGGATCTGAGAGATTATTGCCCAGTTTTCTCTTGAATGCCTCCAACTCTGGAGTGCTTACCACCTCCTGAAGTAATTTTTCCATTGTTATAGTGCTCTAACGGTTGACATGTTTTTTTACCTGATATTCGGCCTAAATCTGGATTCCTGTAACATAAACCCACTATTACATGTCCTGGAATCTGGGATGATTGGGAACAGTGTCCTAGTGGTATATGACAACCTTTCAGGTATTGGTAACATGCCTGATCTCACTGTAAGCATCCCTGTCATCATCACCTCCCTCATAAGAGAGATGTCCAGAAGGAAGGAATCTCATCTGGAGCCAGAATGATTCCTCTGTTGGCTTATTTCCGTGGTCTGGGTTCTGAAGCCACTTTCTGAATCCCAAATAAAAGGTGGCCTTACTTGGTGTTTGGTTTTGCGCCTCACTCCCAGCCACCTTGGACCGGAGTCAGGAACCCGCACTCAGCTTTGTCATTTTAAGCCTTTGGGACTCCAAATCCTTCGGGTGACACTCACTTCTTGTTGTGCATTATGTGTCATAAAGTCTGAACCGACATAAAGCGATCCTCACAGGGCTTCCAAGGTGTGTGAGATATTTCAAGAGCAGGTTTAACCCCTTCCCTCCCTCCACCACCATCTTCTGGTGACCGAGTGGAGATGCCGGCCCAGGTCCCCTCCGTGCTCGTCCGTCACTTTTGCCAGTTGCTCTGCGGTGGATTATTTGGCCGTTCTTCTTAGGCGCCTGAAATGCCTGCCTGCTCGTCCTTCCAGAAAAAAAATGAAGAAAGGGGTCATATGTCCCATTCCTGTTTCTCTACTTACAGAACGCAGGGGCCTTTTGTGTGGTTGTTGAGACAATGTTCTCTTCTGGTGTGAAATTGCTTGAGTACCACAAGACCCCTTATCGGCAGGATGAGTGCTGATTCAATTACCCATCCTCTGAAAATATTATAAGAGAAATCCTAGAAATCTCTCTCTTAAATTACCAGAACTGGCCGCTAGAGAGAGGTGGGGACCATGCTGTGGCGTTCCCGTGACCTGCGTTTTTCAGCATCCGCAGGCGGAGGGGCTCCTCACCAATTCCCTGCTGATATGGGGGTCCCCAGTACTTCAGAGGCTTCTTTTTGTGACTGATTTTTATGCACATTGTGTTGTAACTAGGCGACAATTATACCGAGCTAAAAGAGAGAGAAAATAAATTACAATTGGCTCTCCCTCAATTGTGTTTGTGATTGCAGTAGAACATCTCTAACTTATTTTTCATTTCATTTTTATCTCAGTGCTTTGCCAAACAGGTCAGGTTTTCTTACCTGGTTCAAGCGTCTCCACAGAAAGCTTCACTGGAAAGACCAGATAGACTTGACTGAGCCTCTCCGTTGATTCTCTTTAATGATGTCTCTTTTTTAAAATTTAATTTAATTGATTATTTAAAAATGAAGGGGTAGTCACTTAACAGCTAAAAGGGCTCCATGGACATGGGGTCACGAAGAATCAGTCACAACTGTAAAGAGACAACACACACACATAATATAATTAATTATATTGTTGCACAAAGAGAGCAGCGAAAAAGCAAAAAAAAGCAAAAATAAGTGTCTAAAACTAGATTTGATTAAAGTGCATCCAGTTTTTTTAAAAGGTAAACCTTTAACACACTGTGGGTTAGAATCAACTTGATGGAATGAAAAAATAACACAGCTGCTTCTCATGGGGAAATGTCATGTACAGTATATGGATTTCTACACATGATTTCATAAGAACACCAGTGTTTTCCATGTTACTTTCCTTTTTCTTTTATTTTTGTGTGCTCTTTGTAGCTCTACTGTTACCTTTTAATGTTCTAAGATGCCTGTTCTAATCCCCTGTTCTTAACTTTAATATGTCTTCTTAAATGCTCTGGCCTGTATATTGTCGCTCATTACTGTAAGCCACCTTGGGTCCTTTTCCAAAGAGAAAGGGGGGTAAAAATATTATAAATAAATAAATAAATAAATAAATAAATAAATAAATAAATAAATAAATAAATAAATAATGTTACCTAGTTGGGTGGTATATAAGCTTAATTAAAAAGAAATAAAGAGGGCCTGCCTATGTAGGTGTAGCTAAAATAATTGTACCTGTGTTAACTCATAGGAAATGTGTGACTGTTATTTTTAAAGTTTTATTTTAAATCTGGTGGGCAAATGTGTGTGTTTTCTCTCTCCAGATTCACAGGAACAGTAATGAACCTAACATTAGCTTGTAAATTTTAACATAGTGGCTAAAATCCTCTTGCACAGTTAGGCAAATGAGGTAAATTTTAGGCACAAACTGTCATAAGTTAAGAAAACTCCGTAGACATCACCCATGACAGTTCCTGCTGATCTGTTTGACTTGGCATGCAACCAAGTCCCCTAAATCAGTGAGTGACAGGTTATGTCTACGGAGATTTCTTAACTGATGACCATTAGTGTTCAAATGTTATGTCATTCACACAACAGGATTTCGGTCCTTGTTGCCATGATCTGAGGAAGACCTATAAGCTCTACAAAAGACATGCTCTTAGTAGGGAGGAAAGCTGCTGGAAGAGGCTTGTAGAGAGGGATCTCATCTGTACGTAAGTGACCAAGATCCATGGGAAGGGTATGTGTTTGTAGGGGCCATGTGGGTATGAAGTATCATCACTCCCAACTTTAGGAGCCCAGACACTCAGCCAGAAAAAACTCAAGCCTGTGGCTGTTCTGGTGCCATCAAGAGGCCCCAACTTGGAAACAACCTCCAAAATGTCCGGTCACACAGTCCTGCTCGGCTCTTGCAAAATCAAAGAGGTGGCTTCCTTGATGGAGGAAACCCATCTCACATCCACCCTTCCTCTTTTCCTGCTGCCTTCCAAAGAAAAGATCAAGGAGAAGAAAACATTTGACAAATAAATAACACTCCCTCAAAAAAACACATTGCATCATCTCATGGGGCAGTCAAGCTGACTGGGCGGTGATTCTTCCCCCCCCTTTTGAAGATTGGGACAACATTCACCCTCCTCCAAAATATGGTGACTTCCCTTGTCTCCAGGACTTCTCAAAGATTATTGACAATGGTTCTGCAATTGCTTTGGGAGGGGAAGCTGAGGGAGTTGGGGGGGGCGGATAGCTGACCCATTTAAGTTTGCAATGTAGATGATCTAAAGGTCCAAAGGTATTAAAGAGATTGGCTTTAGAAGCAGTCCTGCAAGAGAGTAAAACTGGTATTTTCTTGTTATTTCCTCCTACTTCTCTTGGGAGGTCGTCTGCAACAACTGTCGCTGCCCTTGGAAGGATAGCTTTTTCTCTCTCTTTTCCGTCCTAGGTGGACAGATGAAGGGGATTGGACTCGATCTTTGGGAATGAGGGCGCTTCACATATGCTCAGGTTCCTGTTTGTTGCACCGCCTCTTCCTTTCTGAAAGGCCTTCCCTCCATCGCTGTTTCCACCATGTTTTTCTGTTGTGTAGGCGTTGGAGTAGGAGGCTGTGCTTACTTTTTCTATAGGACGATTGCAGTCTGCATGTGTTCAGAGGCACCACTGCTTTCTGGAAAGACCTTCAGGTCTAGCATTCTGCCCTTTCTCAGAGCCCACTTGGGGCCTTTATACACGACCCCTAAACTCCGCAGCAAATGGCTGCAAACTCCGGACCTTACAAGTGTTTTCCCACCAGCTCCGGAGTTTGCAGGAAATTAAGTGCCACCCCGCCCACCTAAGCGCGACCCAGCTGCACTTTCTTGTACCTGCTTGAGGTGGGTGAAAATCCCCAGGTCCGGATTTAATCTGGTCAGTGCGGGGCTCTCCTGGCTTCTGCTTGTGTGTTTTTTTTTTTTTGCCTCCCGCCCCTTTAAGAGAAGAGGTGGGAGGAAAAATAGCAAGCAGAAGAGAAACGGAGCTCCGGGAAGCTCCTCCAGGTGAGCTGCATTTTTTCCTCTCTTTCTCTGGTGGGGAGGAAGGAAGAGCTACGAACCCCTAAGATCTTTGGTCCGAATTTAAGGGGCCAGCGGATCTTAGGGGTCGTGTGAAAAGGCCCTTGGTATGGATTCAGCTTTTATTTTTGAATGACTCAATCACACTGCACTTTATTTGGTTACTCCAGTATTTGGATCCTACATCTAATCAGGCTGAAAATGTGATTGGTTCCCCTAGAGAGGTGGGGGGCATTTCTGTCTTCCTTGCTCTCCCTTCCAGGCCATGCTGTGGCTCCCCTGCTGTGCTTTATGTTTTGAGGATTTATCTAAGGCCTTTGGCCCTAGGGCTCCGTTCTTAATAAGAAGGGCCTCTGGTGAGAGAGGAGGAAAAGGAAATGTGGGTGCTTGGCCAATTCTAAAGGCTAAGCCAGAAACAGATGGGGGAGTAATACTGTATAGGTAAAGAAAGGGTGATCGGGCCTTTTGTTCTATGATCCGGCCAGGAAGGGTTTACATTTGCTCCTATCTAGCTATCACTAGGTTTTTTTTTTAAAGCATAACATTACTTCATTTTCTAAATGCAAAAGCTGTTCAGAGTTAATTTTAACATTTATGCCTTTTCCCAACCCAATCACTGTGGTTGTTAACAATAATGTCTTATATCCTTTAGAGAAGAGATTGTGAATTGCATGGCTTTACTCAATTTTGTTTACGGCACTCTTCCATGTTGTTCTAGTCTGGGGGGGGATTGGGAGGGGGCCTCTCTTGATCTAAATCCAGCCCTGCCTGCAAAGGAAAATTGTGCTGGGGAAAGGGGAAAGATGCAGGAAAAGAGGGAGACCCAACAGGAGATGGAGTGACTCCTTAAAGGAAGCCACAGGATTGAGGCTGCAAGAGCTGCACAGGGTGGCGGAGGACAGGAGGGACATTTGGGAACACACACACCCTCACTCATAGGATGCCGGATGCCACTTGGCAGCAGGTCACAACAAGAGCCATTGACTGCAAGAAGCACCAGGGTTTCAGCCACCAAGTTATAACATTAAAAGGAACAGGTTTCTCAGAAAGGTTGGCTCTGGATGTTAATTGGAAACGTTGGGAAAACAGCCCAGACAATTGCTTGGTGTTTGGGGTGAGAAGCGGTGAATAGCAGAAAGAGATACTGTATAAAAGGGAGCCAGCTTCTGGGATTCCCCCCCTCCCCCAAGTGTCACTTGGCGAATGGGAAGGAGAGAGTGGGAGACCATCGGTCGGGGGTCCACCTTCAAGCTCTCCTTGGCTGTCGGAAAGGCTCGGCCTCTTTTCTCCTGCGGGCACCAGAGAGGGTGCAGCCATCAAGGGCTCGAATCCCCCCCCCATTTATACGCTGGAGGGTTGGGTATTTATTTAATTT
>JAPFRF010000331.1:0-17071 GCA_029282475.1 Phrynocephalus forsythii | reverse complement strand
GACTCATCAGTTGCCGGCGAGCAGAGGGCTTTCTTGTGAGAATCTCCAGGCCAGACATGCAGTTCCGTAATTTCGATGGCCTCTTCGTCCGGGTTGTAGAAACTTAATGTTCTCTGGATGAGCTTGCCTTGACTGCTTCAATATCTTCCAAGCTCGTAGCCTGAGAGAATTTCCGACAGCTTCGCCAATCACCAGAGTTTCGAGGCCTCAGCACTGGTCTGGAAGAGATCTTCCCGCTGGCTATTCCAGTCTTCCGGGCAAGAACACAACTGCCACTGTCAGGTTCTCGCCGGGAGCTACGACGCTTTTCTCGTCAAGAGCTTGATAAAAAACTGCTTGTCTGTGCTGGTAGCCTGAAGAATTTTGATCCAGGAGCTGTTGTCAGTGTTCAGTATAGTCAGAAACTTTATCGACGGAGAGAAGAGGGCCTGCTGATTAAACTCCAGACTTCTGGGAACGACTGCGGCGTTGTCATTCCGCTGCTCCTCCAGGGCTAAAACTTGACACTTCTTCCTGCTGCGGCGGTGAGGCATACTGAAGAAATGATGCCAGCTCTGGAGGTTCCTGCTGCTGCTCTACTGAAGTGGTGCTACTACTCTCTCCTGAGAATTGTCTGCACACGTGATGGCAGCATCCAATTGTGATGCACACTTGCATCTGGACCTGTTTGTTTCCCTGTTCACGGTTGCAGAAGAGAAGAAGTCCCTGCTCCTCTGTCGAAGATGTTGTGCTCTGCCTGGAGGGGAACCGGGCTCCGCACAAGAAGTAGCAGCAGCAGCAAAACAGGTGTACAGTAGACATTCTTTTCGGGAAATCTGGCTTCTCAACCTGAAACAAAAAGTTTTGTAGATTCAGGACGAGCAGCACGAGGAGAAAACGAACACACAGACGCTAAGGACCAAGTGTCAACACAGGAGAGAAACATTGGTCTGTAAGGAACAGCCAGACTGTAGATTTGAAATTGGAAGGCCGCGTCGAAATCGATACGAACCAAGCTCAAAGCACGGGTTGTAACTTAAAAAGTAACTACGACGGGAAGGAGATCAATCAAAGCGGAAGCTCGCCTTGAAACTTTTGACGTACAGCTTGTGCACCACAGGAATTCAATGGAGAGACGCTGTCACATACCTCGTCGCTCTCGCCTTCAGCAACGCTGCTACATGGAATCCATTGCTCCTCCCCACAGAATCTTAGGAGTGTGTTCTACAGCTCCATTCCGACCGGACGTCCTGTAAAAGATAATTTCATGGGCTTAGAATATACTGCTAGCAAATAAAAGAAAATGAAACTGCCATTTGGCGATACCATGCACGTGGCTCATGCTCCGCAGTCCAACAGCCTCAGCTCACAAGCATCGACGGCTCACGAAGAACGACACTCACGCGCCAGCTCGGCGGAATCTTTCATGACAGCGACTCGAGAGAAGGAACGTTCGCGCTCTGGCTTGCATCGCAGCCGTTGGTTGGGTTCCTATCATTCGGGAGGCCATCTCCATCCGTGGGGCAGTGTAGCTAAATAGCTACAGCCCCAACAACTAGGGGTGGATCCACTCACACCAATTCCTTTGGATCCCAAAAATTTGACTCTAGAGGATTAAGAGAAAGACGGTGGTTGGTAACTGAGAAGGAAGCAAACTAAACTAAACCGTGAGAAAAAATCACGGGCAGGTGCAATGCATCTAATCTGATGACTCGTACTGGAGGGATCTTTTACAAAAGAATCGATCAGGCAGGCCAAGGAAAAAATCAAGAAAAATGCCGCTCGAGGTACATGCAAACTCAGTTGACATTGTTAGAGTATGAGGAAACTAGACACTAGAATATACTGCTGCCATCATACCTTACACGAAGAACGTGGTGGTGGCTTACAACACGTACATCCAGCGCTCCAATTCTATAAGAACCACGATTAGAGAGGTACTGGAAAACGAAGAAAAAACCTCAACTAAACCTTTGCCAGAGAGGAGGCGCCCGGCGAGGACCTGTTCTGTAAAATCCCAAACGCTGCTCAAACTAACAAGCCTGCGGTAATGAAATACGGTTTGAAGTTTATCCCCTGGTGATCTCCATCATCCTGATGAAAGCCGAGCATCATCCACCACTAGTCATCGATTGGATCAGCAACTCGTTTTTCCTTCCGAGTAGAGAGCAAGGACCAGCTGCTTTTAGCAGTCTTAGGACTGACGTGAGAACATGAGACTTGCAACCTGCGATGCAAAGATTTCAAAAGAACAATTAGAAACGCCTCCACGCATTTCAACCTCGATTTGGTTTTTGCTACGGAACATACAAAAGTGTTTTCAACCTGTAAAACAAAAAGCACAAAAGTAAAACCGGCTTCAAAGAACTCTAGCGTTTCAACCTCGATAGGATGTTGCTCTCACTTATGGCACTTACTAAAAGTTAAGAAGAAGATGTCACCTTTGTTGAAAGGTAGAAGAGGCTACTCTTGGCCTTCTTCACATTATCGATCAGTCAAAATAGTTGCTGAAACGCGAATGGCCACCACTGGCCCGTCGACCCCAGCATGGCTTGGCATAGAACTTGACTTGCAAACCTGCACAAGTGTGCTTTTAAAACTCTACAACAGCATAAAAGTCCTTTGCTATACGCACCGCCATTCTTTTCAAGATTGGTACATCCAGCCGCACCGAAGGGAGAGACGCGGCTTGTCGGTTGATAGTTCCTGTTCTTCGCGGTCCATGATTTGAAATTGAGAATGCCTGTGGCCCGCAGTAAACATCTGACAAAGAAAAAAAGAAAAGAAAGGATACCTGAATTGGCAGTTCTTTGTCGATCAAGCGCTTGTAATCGAACACTGCTCCAGCTGCGACGTCACAGTTTTCACGGATGTTCCTGACTCCGATTTCTTTAAAGGACCATGTTCTGTTCTGGAACTCTTCGTGCAGGAACAACTCCAGTTACGAAAGTCCAGTGTCTGCATTCTCCCTGCAAACAAGGCTTAGCTCATCTAAGAAGATAATGAAAATGCAATTCTCCCAAACCAGTGCATGCAGGCAAGTTACAACCGGAGCAGCGCATCATAAGGAAGATCTGCAAAAAAAAAAAAAACGGCAAAATGAAAGCGTCGTAAGAATAGATGAAGGGAACCTTGAACTGAAGCAAACCTGCGATCCAGATGCCAGGGAGCACGTTTGGCACAAGGCACAATGCCGAGCTCTCATCGAGTTTTTATCTTCTTTGACTTTGAGATTCGTTGCCAGAGCCTGCCAGCAGCTAGCGCCTTGCCGGAAACGAGCGTAAAAGCACCTATTCGCATCCAATCTAGAACAGGAAAACGTAACCATGGAATGAAAGACTGTATACGTAACGAGTACCTCGATGTTTCTCGCGTTCATGGATGCTGTAGCTATGGCTTCCAGTGACTGGAAGAGACTGATCGCGTTAATATGGACAAGAATCTGTGAGACAACGAGTACATACCAAATGCCGATCGATAGAGCTCTCTCCAGCTGAAATGCGGCCGAAATTTCGACGCCTGCGCCGATGCCGATCTTGAGCCGCTTGAGCGACAGCGCTTTCCACAGTCGCTCATCCATGGCTATCGGCACGAAGAACCGCGCCGTGAGGGCGAGGCGCGCTAGATCGGCCGCGTCGAGGAAGGTCGCGATGCACTCCCAGATGTCCGCATTGGTAGCTGAAACAATCCAGAACGATCGATTTCAGAAATCGAGAGAGATTCACTCACAGTTTCTCCTGGAACGCGAGCTCGGCGCGGCGCTTCCTCGTCAGCACCATCGCTGCTACGACGATAGCTTTACATACAACCCCAAAAAGAGAGTTTAAACTGGGCCACGGGCGGACAGGAAGCAATCGAGCCGTCCGTCGGGCCGGCTGCATTAACGGACGAGATCTTTGTATTACTTTGCGCTTCTTTTTATTGGCTTTGGAAGCTCCAGCCTCAAACTCTTCACTGTTGGAAACAATGCGTTTGGGACAACCTTGTAATAAGCTACAGGAACTTGCTTTAATCTTCTCTTTGTCTGAAAACCTTCACTTAGCCACGAAAAAAAGCTACGCGCGAACACACAAAAACTTACCTCCTCGTTGAAGATAGTAGAATAGGATCCAGAACAAAAATCGCTGATTTGAACTTCCGTGGTCTTACTCTTGACGGTAAGATCAGCGTCCAGCGTGCTCACAAATCTGGAAAAACGCTAGAGTTTGGCAGTTCTTTTCGTTAAAGGACACTTCGTTACCTTGACACAGCAGGGCAGTAATGCCTTCAAGTGTTTCTATTTCACAACGAACTCTGCAAACACAGAAAAGAAATGTGAAGCAATCACGAGAAAAAGAGAGAGCATTACCCAGAGCGTGACACCAGATGTCTTTTCGTTCGCAAGGTAGGGATCTTCCAAGCTTTTGCGTCCGAGACATCTTCCACCTTTACTAGCAACTCGCAAACGAGAACTCTACAACGTAAGCGATCGAATGGTTAGTCTAAACTTTAAACTGGCAATACCTGATGAACAAGGCAATTTATCGAAGGATGCCGTCGAAGAAGATTGTGAACCATAGCTATCACCACTAGTGATCCTGCTGGCGATGCATGTAGTGACAAGCGACTTAGTTTTCTGGCAAACGCCGCGGCTAGATAAGCTGGCAAGAGTGAGACCTCAAGCAGCTATCCAGCAACTGCAAGAATTTATAAACATTCCGTCGACGATAGGATACTTTACGTGACATACCTCAAAATCGAGACCGGTACTTTTGTGAAACATCGATACCTCAACAATGCGTACAGCCTCTCATAAAACTCAGGATACTCCAGTCCATACTTTGTCATCAGAATATGCAGGCTGTCCAAAGCCAAAACGCTGTAAACCCCACCAAGATCATACGACTTGGTAAGAAAGTCACTGGAGAAACCGATTAGTCGAAAAATAAAAAAGAATAACATGGGAAACCTGAGACGTATTGGATTCGAAATTATAGAGAAAACGACCTTGGACATGTTAGCAAGCACCTGCATCGAAAGAAACTTTGTTTAAGGAAGAAAACCAGTGCACGCACCATCTTATAGACATCAAGAGGTAGCGGAAGCTGAGAAATTTAACCACAGGTTTCTGACTTTAGATTTGAATCGATTGATGGTAAACTGTCAAAATACATACTGCTGATTAGTCCAAGGAAATTCTTCCAGAACTTACTTCTTTATCCAAAGCGTTTTCAGTGATCTTCTTGTCTGGACAAACAAGCTCAGCCACGAAATCCAAGAAACAATGTCCTTACTAGTGCTTAGAATTTCTTGAACGGAGGGCGAGAGACGTGAAATGACTCCATACACGTTACGGGTGAAGGTATCGACACTGCAAAAAGCTTCCTCAAGTAGCAACTAGATACGTTCACGCAACGCTACCTTACGCTCTTATCATCGTCGCTGGACAACGTAGCATCCACTCCTGACAATTTAGTGTCAGAGCTGCCACAGAGATAAAGATTAACCTCTTGGGACGTTTGAAGCGAGCAGACACAAGCTTCTCAAAGTTCTTCACAGTATAGAAGCTGAAGTATAAAAGTTACTATGTGGTTTCTAGCAAAATACTATGGGAAGTATACCAGAGAGTCGCATCCTTGCAGTGCTCTGTTGCAAGCGCATCGAAAACACTCTCACTCGATTTCCTTGTCAAAGCCGAGCAGAGTTTGAAGTAGATTCCATTGTCCACACGACCATCCTTTGCTTGAAGCAACTCCATCAAAGAATCCAAAGCCGCATTCTACGTCCAAGAACAGGAGTTCTGTGAAGAATGAAGAAGAAATATACAAAAAGAGAAAAACCTCGAGTCGATGTTCTTCGGTCCCAATCCCACGATCGCAATGAGAAGCCTGATGAGCTCCTCAAACTTGTCCTTTGAGCCAAGCTCTGTAGATCGCCTCGGCAGTCTCCGAGCCATCACCGTCGCCTGCGGCTTCCCAGAACGCCCTGGGACGAGAGAATGGGCAGAAAGAACGCCTGGAGACACCGCACAGCCTCGAGAACACATTCCACAGACGAGACGATCCAGCGCCGCGCTTGCAAAAATGCGGAGACGATCGACAGGAGCGTGGAGCAATTATTGACATTGGCCCTGGAGACGAGGCGCGCTCCCCAGCGCCTCACCTCCTCCACTTTCATCAGGGAAGGCAAACCTAACTGGGGTTTATGACAGACTGCTTGAAAGATAGATGGCGGTGAGGAGGTAAAAGCAGAAGCCTTATGAGGAGGTAAATCTTCAAAACTTTCTTCGTTAGTTTTTCTTCGTTCAGAAGCCATGAATCCAAGTTCTTTTACTTGTCGCAGGCGTTTGAGGCTCTGTTCAATGCGCTGGATCGCTGCGAGGATATCCTCTCAAAGCAGAGAGTATCTGTGCGGAAACGTTTTCACCGAGGCAGATCTCCCGGCTCTTCAAGACGCTGATAAGATTCGACGAAGTAAGCTCTGGGGTGTTTTTTGCTTTCTCTCGAAGTTTTATTCAGATTCATTACCTATGAGGTTTATGTTGTTCATTTCAAAGCGCAACAGCTGATCCGTGAGTACCCAAACCTCTTCAACTTCGTCAAGGACACGTGTACCAGATGGATGGGATCTCGGACACCGTCCGCATGGACCACATCAAAAGCACTACTATGGAAGTCATCCCTCCATCAATCCGTATGGTCATCCCTGTTGGAAGCGTCATCAAATTACCCACTCACACGACCGCCACAAGTTTAACACATGAGTTTTAGATTCCCAGTTATAATTGTCACCTTCGATAATATATTATTCGTTTTTTTCATTTCTGCTTTCTCTCTTTTTGCTTTTTTACGCTTTCACGATGCAGTGTCCTAAGGATCAGCAATGCCAAGATCCCCATGCAAGTGGATCTCTACAACTAGCCAACCAGATGTACTTCAGCAATCTTCAACATCTTTGTGATGGTCTTCTGACATCTTGAGATATAATATGTACCATTGGTTTTGATTCCTTTCACTCTTGTAATCAGTCTTGTAGATTCTTGAATTAATCTTCAATTATTACATGCTTTCAAGGCATTAAACCACAAATGTAAGGGATAAAGTTGATTTGCTTGTCCTCTTGGTCCCTCTAGTCTTGCAGCTTGAGGATAATATGCTAAAGCTTAAGCAAAATTCCTTGCAGCATTATGCAATTGATGTATTTGTCACAAAAAAATTTTTTTCTATCAATATTTTGATACGATCACAAAAAAGGCATCTAAATAAAGAAAGTTTTTGAGCAAAGAGGGGTCTTAGATCATTAAAACCTTTTCTTTTTTAGAAAATATACTAAACAATATTAGGAATTTAGCTAAATGGAAAGTAATGTTGAAGAATAAAATTAAAATGTTTTCTGTGTTAACTCTTTGAAATAAAGATAATTATACTACATCTGAAAAAAAATAGTAACATTACCATACACTAAATATAAATTAAGGATGTTTAAGCTTTCATGTATTTTCTTCTACCATCATTTGTATATTTTTGTCAATTAAACCCTGTGGTCTTTAACTTTTTATATGCATTTTCTTTTGTGAATGTTTGAATGTTACAAAAAAAAAAAAAAAAAAATCTTTCAAAATTCCTTAATCATTTTTTTATTCCATTTTCTTAATTATAGCTTTTGTCAAGAGTGTGTAAATCCTTATAAAAATAGTGTTTAAAACTTTTAAAAGTTACTATCGTAACAAAATATATTTATATTAGTACCAATTATTATATATTGAATTTTCCTCATTTTTTTAATTTGGTTGTGTGATGTCAATGATTTATTCAATTAGCTAAAATACAAAAAGACAAAAGTGTGAAATATTTCTGTTATTACTTATAAAAAATTATTTATTTTTAGCAAATCTTTTTTATTTTTTATATTAAAATCACTAATATTTTTAATTTTATATAATTTAAAATAGATATTTGAGTAGTGAATTTTAATTCTATAATGTGAAATGTGTTTATATATAAGTTTATAACACAATTAAAAAAATATTTATAGGGATTTTATAAATAATTTTAATATTATCATTTATCATCAATAACTCTCCATTTAAAATTTATTATATAAATGTAAAATCGATTATTTTATTATTTTATAAAATTAATAAATGTTTTAATGCTTTAAATATTCTAGGTTTTCTTTTTGGGTTGTGTGCAAGGAAAATGGCTGTGGGCTTTCAAAACCAAGGGAATTCTTGTTCAGCCAACAGTGCTTTACAGTGCGTTGCTCACACTCCGGAGCTCTCTAGCTTCTTCTTGAACGCGACAGCGTAAGAGGTGAGATAGCAATCGAGTTTAGGAAAGTGGTGAGGCGATTTGGAATAACGCAAGCAAGTCTGTAAAACCAGGGCCAAAGCTGACAAATCCGAGCGTCCAGCAGGACGCACAGGAGTATCTCGATTTTCTTTGGGTGCCCTGGATCAAGAATTCAAGAAGCAAGAGAATCCTCCTAAAGGAAAAAGGTGCGACCAGAGCTCCCTCTCCAGTCGCAGATTTCTTCGAGGGCCAAACCAAATCCACAGTGAAATGCCCGGAAGTGCTCCAACATGGTCTCCTCCACGCCTGAATCTTTCACCTCTCTCTCGCTGCCAGTCCATGAGACGGCGCAGCCGGTTTCTCTGGAATCATGCATCCGGGAGTACACCAAAGACGATGTTTTGGATTCCTGGCACTGCCCAAAGTGCAAGAAGAAACCAAAAGGACGCTGTCAAGAAACTGGAGCTTGGGAAGCTCCCACGGAATTTGATCCTCCATTTGGCAAGGTTTAAGTGCGATTCTTCGGGGAGTGTGGAGAAGATCGACACCACGGTGGAGTTTCCACAGATTTTGACACTTTGGGAACAGGAGTACAAACTGTATGGATTGATTAACCATATGGGAGACTCCAACTATGGGCACTACACGGCAACCATCAAACTTCCAAATGGAAAGTGGTACAGCTTTGACGATGAGGTGGTGGAAGAGATTTTTGAGCTATCGAGGTGCTCGAGAGCGATGCATACATTTTGTTCTATCACAAAACAAGTGTGTAAGAATTACAGTACATATTTACACGATATCTTGGCTTGCGTCTTCTTGTCGCGCTGCTCTTGTTCTACAGCTCCAACATTCCAGGAGGAGAGCATTCACGATCATGGACAATCCGAATCCCGCAAAAACCGGCCAGCGAAATCGACAAGATTGGGTTCAACTTCATCTGGATCATGGATTGAAATAAGAGCTAAAAAGTTTTTAAGAGAGTGATCTTTACCCAACTGTAGAAAACATGCGCAAATAGTATGACAAAACTGACCTGAAAGATGGCAAAGAGCCACATACAACGCCGCCTCACTGTGCGTCGAAAGAATCTATTGTTACAAACAGGAGCTCGAGAGAAAGAGAGAGAAAACGAAATCTTACCAAGCGTTGATGCTGTGATGGCAGTGAGCATTCCAAACATGACGGCGAATGGCAGAGCTAGCATCAATGCTCGAGGGCCCTTTCGTCTCACCTGTAGTAGGCAACAAAGAAATCCATCCAAGAACTTCGCAAATCAATCGAAATCATCAGAGAATTATCACCAGTAGCTGCTCGAGGAGGCAAAAGTACGTGAGCATGCTGATCATGACGAGCACGGAACGTCATGCCAAATCCTGGAAGAACACCATGGAATCTACAAAAGTATAGAGCGAGATGGACGAATCTACCTGTTGAGAGCACTCATTTGCGCCATTTGAGCTTGCTGGAGAACTTGAGTTTCAGCGTTGATATTGTTTTGGTTTTGCTGGAGCCTGACGAGCGTGACGGGGAGATTGACGACCTCCTGGCCACAAACATCGCACTCGCGGTTGCCTCGGAATCCCAAACCACTTGAGAGCGCACTCCTCGTGAGCCAGCGCCAGCTCCCTTTGCAGCTACACTCGAGCTTGAGCGTCTTGCCCTCCCTCGCCCAGATCGCACAGGCAAATGCGCACACTGCTTCCTCCTCGGGGATCTCCTCGTCCTCGCCGTCTAAAAGTTTTGAAACTTTCAGATCATGGAACCATGGTCTCCATGAACTTGATCATAGGAAGTTTACGTA
Organism: Phrynocephalus forsythii; assembly: GCA_029282475.1. Lineage (NCBI taxonomy): Eukaryota > Metazoa > Chordata > Lepidosauria > Squamata > Agamidae > Phrynocephalus > Phrynocephalus forsythii. Next base: position 7,018 of record JAPFRF010000331.1, on the reverse strand, counting down.
CCTTGGGTGTCGTTGGCATGGTCAGTGTCTTGGGCTCCATCGTCTGCTTGTGAAGTTTCCCGGACACGGACGAGGAGTGGTCGGCTTGACGAGAAACGTTCCGGGAGTAAAGCCGGGTGAGCTTCTTCTCTTTTGGTGACCATCGAGCGCCGACCTGGAGCGTTTGATCTGCTTGTCCTGCGAAGACGAGATGACAAAGTTGACGATGAAAGAAAGAAAGAAAAGTTCTACTCTTGATGACGAGATCAAATTTTCTCTAATGGCATCTGGACTCACTGCCGCGGCCCCTGTCGACGAAGAAGACGACGGGAGACGCGGACGAAGAAGACGATAGCGTGAATCGCAATGGAAGAGACACTGTTCTTGAGCGGGGCGTGAGGAGCCGTAATGAGCGAGAAGTTTGATCGGGGTGTTGCTTCCTGGGGTCGGTGGCGACGGCTGCCGAGCGACGCAAGAGAAGAGAGATAAACAAGCCAACCTTGTGACAAGTAGATATAAAAACCACGGGAACGGCCGTAAAGCCTCGTTGGAGCAGCAAAATTGAGAAGCGATGGTGCACCAGCCATTTTGTCAAGGCTGCAAAGAAATGGAGCTAAGAAGCCATAAATGAATCTCAAAAAACGAACCTGTTACTTATGCTCAGTAACGCGGCACACCCAGCATGAGGAGCGTCCCTCTTCCCTTTTGCAAACTTTAGAACAGGAAAAGCCGAGAGAGAGAAAATCTTTACCATTGAATCTGGGCCACCAGCCCCCTCCAGGAATCGCCACCGGAGGGGAGTTCTTCTCACTGAGATCGACACCATCGCCATCGGTGGAAAACTTTGGGACCTTTGTCACAAGCCTTGGCGAGTTCCAAGGAAGCAAAGGAAGAACCGAGACGATCTTGCCTGGGGCTCGTCCTTCACCTCCACCTCCGCCGGGTGATCCAGCGCGAGGAAGTAGCCGCCGAGAGTGACCACCACGATTCCCATGAGCCCCCTGCGAGCTCGGGAGCGTTGATGATCACATAGCTCGTAAAAACCAGAAGAACTGGAGAAAGCTTAAGGAACAGTGACCGAGAGAGAGGGGAGACGACGCTGGTACATGAACCCCACCAGAGCCTTGATCGCCGCGGTGACGAGGAGCGCGGCGACGTACTCGGTGTCCAGCCGCGTCAAAGAGAAGAGATCGAAGCCGCCGGAGAGGAGCGCCATGGAGGAGAGGAGCAGCGCGTCCAGGAGAGCCACCAGAGCTACGAGCTCGCGGTCCGAGAAGCGCTGGGACGCCCATTTCCTGCTGGCATCGATGCAGCTGTGGCCGATCGCGGCGCCCGCGGCGTACGCGAATCCTGCCCAGATCATTTCTCTGCTCTTCTCCGGAGCGAGCGATCGATCGATCGATCGATCGATCGCTGGACGATCGCTGCATTGTCGGCGAGGGCGCGATTGCACCAGAATACCTGCTCGGTTGACAATCACAGCATCGCGGCTCCTCTGCCTCCGGGGACGACCTTATGGAGACCTAATTCGCCCTAATTTCTTTTTTTCTTTCTTTCACAAGGGATGGGTGAGTCTTTTTCATGAAAAACTCTTCACCGAATAACAAATAATGTAATGAACTTGTTCCAAAAACAAAATTACTTCTATTCACTAATGCTTTTCATTTATCATCCATTTTTTGCTGATCGATCAGCATTTAAGAGTTTGGGCACCTCCAAAACCAATGTGATTTGTGGTGAATGTGAGATTGTCTTGATTTCTAATTTTACGCACTTCGTCCTTCCATACAAGCATTGCTTGTTCCTTTGCTGTCATAGATGCTTCAATTTCCCCGCTCCAACTCCATGGCGAAATCATTCTCCTCATCTACTACTGGGATGGGAAATTCTTCCTCCATTTGCCGCACCAGCTCCATGGCAAAATTGTTTTGCTCCTCGCCCAAATCGAATCGGGTGCCCTGGCCCTGTGGGTTGCTGAACTCCCCCGCTGAACTCCTCAAGACCCAGTAGTAAATCTAGATCATCACCATCATCGACATTGAAATCCTTGAGAAAGTTCTTCTCCTCGTCCTCCACGGAAGGACCCTTGTCCTCCAAATCCATTTTACACCACAATTTCTCAACCTCCTGGAAGATCTCCTCGTCTTGCACGTATCCCTCGAGGTCACAGGCGTTGACTGGCAACGACTGATCCCGACCACGAGTTGACTAGGCATTGACCTGTAGTGCTTGGTGATGGCCTCGCGTTCTCCTCGAAGCTCCGCGACTTGCCCTGCGCGGGGATGCACAACCGCGACTCCCACTGGTTGCGGCCGATGGAATCATCGACGAAGGCAACATCTCGCGAGGAAGACACTGCCCCTTTGACTTGTTCTGCTGCTGCTCCTTCTTGGTCTCTTCCTTGGACGACCGCCATCTTCTTTCTTGGCTCGTTTCGCTCGTATTGTGCCACCCAGGGTGAAGTGCCGTTTGCACACCGTGCACTTGTAGCGCGGCTGGATCAGCATGTGGTTTTCGAAATAATCAAACTTGGTGAGTGCCGAGCTATCGCAGCCGTGTGGGCAGAGCGGGTGCTGCTGTCGCAAGAAGGCCATGAGCTCCCCACGCTCCCAAACGTAACAAAAGCCTGATGTCTGTGAACCAAAGACTGGGTAGTTTTGGAGATGATGGATGTCCTTGACCAGCACGTCTCTCATTTCTCTCTTCTTACTGACTACCAAATAATCTAGGTATGCTGTTAAGGGCGATGAAAATATACTTTACATTCAAACAAATATTCTGATACGGTATCAGAATATTTGTTGGAATGTAAAGTATATTTTATGAGTAAAAATCTGCGCAAGGCCACAATCCATGAGGCATTCTGTTTTAACTTAAACTTCTGTGAAAAGCTTTTAAGGCTTTAGTACGGAAGAGACTTTAGACCACTTAATCCATGTCACTAGCCCACAACAAGATTATCGTCTGGATCAGATTTCCTGCTGATCCATACAGAGTTTACAACAAGGGCAAAATCTATTTTGTTTTTGTCGTGCAGGGCTAGCACAAATTCGTGCTGGGCGGAGCAGCAAGAGCAAGCTGGTTGTGGAAATTCAGCTTAAACCAAAAGAGGTGGATTCCTGAGAGATGAGGAGAGGTGAAACTTTCAGTGACTGGTACTTTTTTCTTGTGAGTAGCAAGAGGCGACCATTTCGTCTGGTTTAAAACCAAAACTAATCTATTGTTTATTCAAACCTTTATGGAGGTAAGACTCTTTAATATTTTAGAAACTTTTCAAATGTAAAGTAAAAGTCATGGAGTGCATTTTTATTTTCATTATCGTGAAAATATGCTTTACTAACGATGTTTTTCTTTTTTCTTTAGGAGCTAGAAACGTTATTCCTTTAAACTAGCAAGGCGATGGCGGCAAGCATTCTAATTCCCTTTCAGAAGAATTCCCAAAAGAGGGAAAATCCTGCATTTCTGGGATGAACAGGCTGACAGCTAGAAGCTCCTCGTCCTCGCAAAACTCCACACAAAACTCGCTAAAAACCTCTGCACCATGGCTCGAAAGACGGGGCAATTGAGCAGCATATAGTAGCCCAAAATTCCTCCAAGTCCACCAAATCATCAAAGCTGTCCGCTACAACCATCTCCACCACTTCGTCCCACCTCGATTTGAGCTTCATAGCCTCACTGCGCTGCACGCCAGGATGCGGTGACAAAATCTTCTTGCCTTTGCCATGCCCAAGGTCCTCCGCATCATTCTTGAACGAGAAGCTGCTGGACGAAGCCTGAGAGTCCTCTAAGTGCGGTGGACGACTTCCTGGCGATCTAAAGCTTCCGTGCAGCTATCACTGTTCTTGAGTTTGCTGTAGCCACCAAACGACCATAAACTGCTTCCCGACTTCTTGAGCTTTTGCTTCTGCTGCTGCCTGTATGCAAAGCTCGCTGTCCAACTGATCCTGTGCTTGTTGCTGCTGCTGCTGCTCCCTCTTCACCAGCACCCCACGAGTTGACGACCTTCTACCGATGAGTTTCATCCGCTTCAAGAGATTCTTGCAAACGCTCCGGAACTTAATGCACCAAGGAAAAGAAACCACCCGTAGCGTCCCATCGGCAGCCGTCATTTCATGAACCATCCTCCTTTGCTACTGACCAAGATGTTGATTCTTTCAGGAGAAACGTTTAAGTAGGTGGCCTGGCACCTCTGACTTCCCCCACTCCATTTTTTAGCTCACATCGTCGCATCGAGGCCTACATGATCAGCTTCCGGCCGTCCACGCACATTGATCCGATGACGGTCCTGTGCATGGAAACAAGTCAGTGCTGTTGCCATTTATAATAGAACACTCACCTGACGTTCAAACAAATGCTTCCAATTGTCAACATCTGACACGGTAAAAAAACATAGGAAGAAAAAAACAGTGAAACTTATGGGTAGTCAAGCTGCTGCAGCTTTGAGCGACGCCAAAGCGCTCGCTTCGTGCTGCATCTTGAGCGCATTCACAAAAAATTTCCAGACCAATCCCCTCCATAATTTGCTCAATCGCGTGTTGCGTCACTCCCACTCGATGATCAGTTACCCGACCTTGGGGAAAGTTATACGTTCTTATGCGCTCCGATCTGTCGCTTGAGCCGATCTGGAGTGACAATTTATAAAAATGGAAAAAAATAACGTTCTGCGACAATAAACTGAATTACCTGATCTTGTCGTAATTCAGACCGACTTGCCGCTGCTCGGGACCGCTCGAGCTCGTACAGCCTAGCATATAAAATACTCAAAGCTTTTGCTTTGTTCTATACAATCTCAGCTCAGTTGTAGCAAAGCACGCGTGTTGAAGGGCCTACCTTGTGTTGAGAGCGTTCGTCTTGGATTGCGACCACGATACCTGTTGGAGCGTGGGTAACTCGGACTGCGCTGCAGGTAGTATTTACATGCTGTCCACCGGCTCCACCAGCTCGGTAAGTGTCTATCTTTATCTCGTCATTACGGATCTCGACATCAATCTGTCAGCATAGTCAAACTTCAGCAACAGAAAAACGAGAAAAAAAAAACATGTATCAATGGTCTATGCAAGTGCAAAGGTTTAGTAAACCTGGAGTGAACCTCATTCGCTTCGGGAAGAATAGCGACTGACGCAGTACTTGTGTGTATACGCCCAGCCTTCTCAGTGACAGGAACACGCTGCACACGGATGCATATAAAAAAATGAAACCACGGTAATTACTTTCGTACCTGGACGCGATGAACGCCACTTTCGAACTTAAGAGCTCCATAAACACCATCTCCAGATATTGCAGCACTAGCCTCCTATAAAAACAAGCTTAGATACGCCCGTGGAGAACCGGATAGTTACCTTGTAACCTCGGGTGTCGGTGGTAGTAATGCTCAGAACTTCAAACCTCCATGAGTTGTTTGCAGCGTATTTCTCATACCTGAGAGCATTCATAGAAATCTAATAAGCATTCGACATGAACCAGAAAGACGTGCCTACATCTTGAAGAGATCAGACGCAAAAATTGACGCTTCGTCACCTCCAGCTCCTAAAAATTAGATAAAACATATCAAACATCAAGCACATCAGAGAGCACTTGCCTGCTCTGACTTCGAGAATACAACCTCTGCTATCAGCTTCATCCTTAGGAATAAGCTCCAGGAGAACATCGTGCTGAGCATCTCTCACTTCTCTGGTGGCCGTTTGAAGTTCTCCAGAGGCCAGCTTACGCATTTCTTCGTCTTCAACGGACTCTTTCACCAATTCTTTCAAGCCAATTACTTCCTGCATTCAACCAAAGAGTCTCTTTTCCCAAACTTTAGTCGTCAAACCTTTTCTTTGGCTCTCAGCGCCTTGATCATATCCACGGAGTAATCCAGATTGCGAAGCTCCTTGTTCATCTTGATGAGCTCGTCTGACGCAATCCCAGGCTGAAATCATTCACGATCGTATTTTCAAGGACGAAATCCGAATCTACACTTTACCTCTAGAAGCGCTTTGGAAAGACAAGGCATGGCGGTCTTCAATAGAGATCATTCTCTTCTCCAAAATTCGCAAAATATCGTCGGGAATGGGCGCATGCTTGTCTGGAGATAGAAAATCCATGTCCCCAATCCACCTACATTTCGCAAGAACATACCCATGAGCGTGGAATACAAGCTCCTGCTTCCCAGATTCCACGCCGGGAGACGCCATCGCCATCGCCGGGCAGCTCCCAGCATCATAACCCTAAAAAACAGAGCCCAGGGCTCTTGAAATAATCCAAATCGAAGTAGAAAAGAAATGCCTGCCACGTTGCGGGCAACAGGAAGTCAATCTGGCGGCTCTCTCCGTCGGGATCGCCAGAGGATCACTGAGATTTGCCGCTCAGATCCAGAAGAGGCGATTTGGAGCTGGACGAGCGATGGGAAAGACGGCGATCGATGAGACATCGACGGATGGGGAATTCAAGCGCACCGAGTCATCGTTTCGCAGCTGGATTTCTAGCAAAGAAGGGTGTGATATTCCGGCCGTGGCCGATAGGTACCATCTCTACATCTCGTATGCGTGTCCCTGGGCTTCCCGGTGTTTCGCTACGCTCAAGCTCAAGGGCTTAGACCATGCTATTGGCGTCACGGTATGTCAAAGAAATTTCCTTCTTTCTTTTGGAAGTTAGAAGCTTTCTCGCGCTTGCATGAAGCTAGCGTTTTCTTCGATTTCCTGTGTTTCATATTTTTGTTTGACATCTAAGTGTTGTTTTTCTTCGATTCTTGTGCTTCATATGGTTGGCGTGTATTCTTGTTGCTTTGGACAATTCTAAGTGCTAGAAGCTTCTTCTTTTGTTTTCTTGAGGATGATCTTCACACCTTTCTCTCGTAACGTGTAGTCCACAAAACCAAAGTGGAGAGAACCAAAGAAGGCGAGAGTCACTTTGGATGGACGTTTCCTTCCTCTGACAACGAGGAACCTGGTGCTCAGCCTGACCCCATAAACAATGCCAAGACTGTCCGTGAACTCTACGACATCGCCAATCCAAACTACACTGGAAAGTACACTGTTCCCGTGAGTACTCGCTACCTTTC
>JAPFRF010000154.1:0-52612 GCA_029282475.1 Phrynocephalus forsythii | reverse complement strand
CCGCGCAGCCTCACGATCATTGGCTGAGGCACCCGTCCGTCAAATCCGACCATAGAAAAAGAACGGCAGGGCTAGAGGGCCGCGCAGCCTCACGATCATTGGCTGAGGCACCCGTCCGTCAAATCCGACCATAGAAAAAGAACGGCAGGGCTAGAGGGCCGCGCAGCCTCACGGTCATTGGCTCAGGCACCCGTCTGTCAAAACCGAAGAACGGCAGGGCTACAGGGGCGCGCAGCCTCACGATCATTGGCTCAGGCACCCGTCCGTCCAAACCCTGCTGCCTTATAAGGCAGCGACCATAGACCTCGGAAAATAATAGAAAACAAGCGCCAGCCCCCCCGCCAAAAACCCTGATTTACCCCGTTCATCCTCACTCGAACCCACCCGTGTGCAAACGCCACACGTGTTCACCCACCACGTCTACATTTCACACGTGGTTTAACCCCCCAAAAAACCACCCCTTCTACCACGGAGCCTGACTTCCTTCTAAGGCAGCGACCATAGCCCTCGGAAAATAATAGAAAACAAGCTGCAGCCCCCCCCGCCCAAATCAAGCCTGACTTCCATCTGAAAGGATTATGAATTTTTGGGGTCCGTTGCCGGCGAGCTAGAGCTTTACAGAATGCAATGAGCAGTCTGAGTCTTTGTAGACAGAAAAGAGATTTATTGGTTGTCAACCAAGGGAGCCCCCACTCAATACAAAATCGGTGGGAAGTCCACCCAAGAAACGAAGGTGATATATTTTATAGGGTTTTCCACCACTCTTTTCCCTCCGCCCATCCGAACTTACGTCATGCATATTTGTTACATACATCAAACATTAATTGACATCCTTGGCCATTTATTTTGTATTTCTGACACCAATTAAATGTATTCCTTGGGTTCCTAATTGCTGTGGCGTTTGATCTGACTTACACGGGGCTAGAAGTGCATAGGAGTACCTGTGTCCTGACATTGATGCATGCCAGCTGCTCTTGGTGGCGAGCTCTCAAAACAAAGATAAGGTTTTCTTGGCTGGCTTAGCTACATGTAATTAATTGTAAAGCATCAAAGCTACAAAAATAATTAGATCCTTGAATCTTATTGCTGGCTCAGCCAATTTTATAACGGAAGTCCTTTTCTCCTGCTTTATGCCGGAAGACTTTGACCAAAGTTTGATTGCAGGACACGAATATACATGTGGGTACAATTGGGAGTGCTTATTAATATTACTACTTCTAAATATATAACTTGTGTGGCTTATATTGTGCAGGGTATAGCTTGGGATATGCTGTTTTTTGAATACATGAGGCTTGTCAATGCCTGGGGGTTACTAAAATAGCTATATATGCTTGATCTATACCCTTCACTACCCCCTGACGTGTTCTGGAAATTTACGCCAGTAAATTATCCAGAGGCTGTTCCTCTCGGCTCCTGTGATAGGCGTGCAAGGGACAAATAAACATATCAAAGGTGTATGTACAAAAGTGTGAATATTGCTTGATCTTCCCTTCTTACCATTCCCTTGGGGAGGGGTTTTTCATCATGGCTCAGGGAGTGATTTTTCAGTGTTCCTGGTGAGAGTTTAGGCAGTGCTGCCAGGAAAACTTTTCCAGCCCTCTTTTCCCAAAGGGCTTATAGGCACAGTTCAAAAAATGAATTATCACAAAATGATTTGTGGCGTCTCATGATGGGGGACGCACTGAATAGGTGAATGACAAAGAAATACCCCTTAATTCACTAGGGCACTTTCTATAGTCAAATGTTAAGTTAACAGATGAAGTTTTGCAATGCCTGGGATGTATAAAGTCCCTCTGGTCAGACCCATAGACTTGCAATGGAGGGAAGCATTGCACAGACCACAATAATGCAATTTTCCCTTCATGAAGAAGCGCCACGTGGCTGCAACAGCTTCTAAGTGAGTCTCCTAGGGCAGGTCATGTGCCTCTCAGGGACATCAAATTCCCAACCTCTGAAGGGGCTGACACAAGAAATTATGGGAACATTGTAATAAAGTTTGCAACCTCAGGCTCATTGTTTGGTATATCATGCCTTAAGTTGTGGCAATCAGGCTGAAAAGCCTTGAAGTTTTCATGCAAAGCAAATACTCATGAGGAGAAATGTCATTGTAGGCCTGCAATTTTCCCCATGGTCGCCCAAGTGAAATGTAGGCAGGGCTGTGGCGCCAGCATTTCCTTTCGGCTGACGAAATGGCCTTAGAGTGACTAAGCAGTCTACCTTGAAACATGATTGTCCACACTGACGCTCTGTATAAAGGATTCATAGGCATTGGCACTAGGTTTCATAAGGACCAACAATATGGATATCAACCCTTTTGAATGTGTGGTGTGTATAAAACCCAGATTGTAGCAGGCTGTACAGAATTACCCAGTTGTTTTTGCATACAGGATAGCCCAGATGATAGACATTAGCTTAGAAAAACCAATTTTGAGCCATAAACCATAATCAATAGTTATAGTCCCATGGTAGAGTCAAGGACGAGCTATTGAAATCAAGGCAGAGATGTCTCTGTAGCTGTCATTTCACATACAAAATCAGCCTTGCAAACATGGGGCAAAAATTAGTTCATCATTGTCTTTGGTGAAGAAAATAATGTAGACAGCTACTCTAGAAAGCCATTGTTTTGTGGTATAAAGTCTCGCGAACACCCATGGGTGCCAAAATTTCTCTCATTCAATGCAAATTGCATAGAAAGGCAAGTCATAGTCTCTGGCACTCAATGTTTGTGAGTAAAAAGCATTTTCAGTGGCAAAGCATGTCATTACCACAAGTATGAAAGGCACATCAGAGAGGCACTTCAGCAAAAATTTTCACAATGGCTAACAATAATAGACAATAAACAATATCATAAACAGTGATCAATAATTAACGTCCTTTGCAAGGCTTCAAGGCCGCAGGGCATTTTCTTGCCAGATCGGCACAGGGGTGATGTGCACACAGACATCGGTGAAGGTCTGAAAGCAGTGATGATTCCATCAGATTTAAACCCCGCCAAGTCTCTGTCCCGGCGAAAAGGGGTTAAATTATGGGCGTACAGTCTGTTGGCCGCAATCCAAAACAGAGTCAGTGGCCGCTAAGCTCCGTCTCCCCCTCAGAGACAGAGAGAAAAAAAAAAAAAAAGAAAAGAAGGCAGACAGACAGGATGTCAACCGTCAACCTGAGGTGCAGGGAAATCAGCAGATGGCAGTGGGGCTCTCCGAAGTGCTAAATGCAAGGTGCCCCGGAACAGGTGTGATGACCACAGGTCAGGTTCACTTTGTCGTCCTCCGTCCAGGGTGAAGTCATCTAAGGCATGAGGCATTCTACTGCAGTGGGCAGAAGGCGTCACCCGGTCAAGCCTCTCTCCCTCTTGGTCGGTGGGGTGTGGTCACGCTGGGTGAAGGGGCTGGCATCGCTGGGTACAGGGGTCCACATCGATCGAACTCGCGGAGCCAAGTCATCTCGAAGATGGCATCAAAAGCGGGTGAGGGTGGCCTCATGAGGGGTAGCGTTATGGAGTGCAGGAGAGTCCCCATCGCAGTATCTACGACGGTGGCGTCAGCTTTCAAACCCGATCGACTCCATGATCCAGAAATAAAGAACGGAAAGGCGTCTTTCCCAGAGCGAAAAGCCCTTCCTCCAGGATGTATCTGGGTAAAAAGAAAGAACACACACACGAACACAAACAGACAAACACAGAACACAAACACACACAAAATGGCCCCTTAGCCGTCCTTGTGCTGCAGGGCAGGGTGGCACAGTCTATCTGACAGTCTTGAAAAGGAAAAAAAATGTCATAAAAGGCAAAATGGGGCTTTCCTCTTCGTAAAACCAGGATGTGAAGTAGGGGGGCAAAGTCTATGGTGGGGACACATCTGCACGTCAGTAGTTATGCACAAGTTCAGCTGGCCCCGATGAGTACTCGCAAGATGAGTCCGCATGACCTCACAAGCTAGATGCTCAGGTGTCCCCAATCAACCACTTGGGACAGATCCCATCCCCTAGTCAAATTGCTCTTCTGCATGGGGATAACAAAAAAGGTGTAACTGGCAAAATGTCCATGGGATGTAAAGTAAACTCTTAGCATGAACCAAGTTGTCCCGGTGGGGAGTTGGGACTGGTATGCGGCATGATAAAGTCACGGAAAAGTTCAGGCAGATACATGAGTTGAAAAAATCGGAGCAGCTACTATAGTCAGATTACCATTAAGTCACCAAGCGCCTGGCGTATGCCCATTTGGAAGTCTTGCAACAGGATATCCAAACCCGCATCCGTCAGGTGGGTCCCGTCACTTCTGAATAGGTAAGGTCGAGAGAGTGTCAAAGCTGGGTGGGCAATCACGCTGCCAGAATTTTGGCGCAAAGCTGCCGCTACTTTACGATTTAAGTTTTCCCTAGCCCTTTCTATTCTGAGTGGATCAGATGCCCCTCGCCAGATCAGGCGAGGTGTGATAGCAGACCAAATGATTCGTGTATGTGGGTAAAGTTGCTTAAAAGTAAGCAAATCAGCAATGATGCGGACAGCCAGGGCTGAACTTTCCGTCTGAGCAAGATCATTTCCACCCAGATGAATGAGCAAAACATCAATATTATATTCAGAAGCCAAAAGAGTAGCAGTTTCAAAGAATGCAGCCCAGGACATTCCCCGCATTCCTTTCCAAATCAGTCTAATGCGGCGTCCAAGGCAGAGGTTAGCGCCCCAAGCTGAGAGACGCGCATAACGGGAGGCCCAAAAGATAAAACTGTGGCCTATAATTACAACACGGCGGGGCGTACAATGGAACGGCCGTAAAATAATTAAAGCATTGTGCCCTCTGGGGTCACGGATCGGGGGTACAAATTGAGGAGAGGGCTGTGCAACAGACGTGCTGGGCAAAGCAGTCTCCCTCCTCTGGGGTCTGGGGTTGCTGGCTAGGAATTACATACTGAGGTACAATTGGGGAAGCCATAGCACAAATTGTACACAACCACACAGAGACAGAGAAGAGCTTATTGTAGTTTGAAGAGGTCTAAAGTAAATAGCTCCCAAGTTACTGTGAGTCTATGTCTGGCTAATTTCCTGCTTGGAAAAGAAGGGGTTAAACTTCAGACGGAAATATCCAGGGCAAGCAGGATTCTGGGAGAAGGAAGCTGAAGAAACTCCGCCCCTCTGGAAATCAATGGCAATGGCCGCTGGTGAGGGAGAAGAAAACAAAGCAAGGCACCCTCTCTTGCTCCTCCGGGTTCTGAGGGGACACGCTATGAAAGTCAAGGAGCCTTAATGGGTCTCATCAACGGAGGTGGTCAATGGAAATATCTCACCCTGCGGCGAATTGTCCCGCAGCGACTTGGCTGGAACACAGCTGCCCCGGCGGTTTGGGACCCCCTTGGGAGCTGTCTGCAGCGAGATCCACAGGGCGTCTCTGCTTCTGGACTGTCACCTCCCGATGGGGTCGGGTCACTTGAAAGCAGCCTCAGGTTTTAAAACTGGCGATGATGGGGTGAGTTAAACAAATAATAAAAAAATGTGGAAAAATGCACACGTCCTCTATGTCTCTCTTCCCAACAAAGTCAGCAGGATTCCAATGTTGAAATCAGGCTGGATAGTTCGGCATTGGTGACAGTCACAAGGTCAATGAATTTCAATGGAGAGTGTCTGTTAGAGGCGTTTTGAAATGTGGTATATGAAAGGGCTTTCCCTGTCCTGTGATTAGAAATGAGGGCACGTGGTGTTGGTCAGTGGTAAAATTAGGAGGGTGTTTCCGTGTTGAGGTACTATAAAGTGAAATGATAGGGTGAGATTCATTTCCTTGCTACAAAAAGGCAGCAACTGCTACGAGGCTTGGGAGAAAAAAAAAGGGAGTGAAGACTAGGCTGTGTTTCAGCATGCCTCAAATTCCTCTGGGAGGGGGAGGGAGTTGTTATCCTAGCTTGCCCTGCAAGGGGGGCGAGATCAGAAAAAGAAAGGCGGGGCCGTGGACTTTTGAATTCCCCCGCAGGCTGCATTACACAGCCTGAGGCAAGCAGATAATCTCCTTTAATTACTCTGTAATGAATTAGGTGTGAAATGCACTGAAACAATGGGGCAATCCACTATTCCTGTGGCTTGTGATGTCGTCTGCTTAAGCCTAATTTGAGGGAAAAAAAATGTTCGCAAGGTAACAGCTCACGAAGAGGAGTGAGGCATCTCCTCCCCTCCCCTTCTTCTGCACTCTGCCTGACAGAAGCCCCAAATAAGCTCAAGGCAACACAAAAAATGGAGAACTCCAGCTTACTGAAGTCTCTGCCCACTGCCCCCCCCTTTTCTTTTTTTTTAAAAAAAAATTGGTCCCAGGCGTTCTGGCAGCTATTGAGGGCAGGGAAATGACATTTTTCGTCCGCTTTTAAAAGTCCCTTTGCATTTTAAATGAAATTGCCTAGCTCTGCTCTCAAATGTTTTTTTAGCAGCCGTTTCAGAAGGGGAGGAGGAGGCGTGTATCTCACTACTCAGGTGCAGTCATTCCCTGCTCTTGATTATTTCAAGCGCAGAGATAACATCACCGTCACCTGCCTCTTGGTTTTGATACAACTGTCTAACGTGTCTAAATTTAGACAAGCAGGCAACGTCTGGGCAGGAAAAAAATACTTTCTGAAAGCTTGGATTAAACGATGCAGTGGTATACAGACTACCTGGCCTCCCTCTTCCCTCCTTGCCTTGGGTTGTTTTTTGTTTATATTTATCTCTGTCTTGCTTTCCCTGCCTGTTACACTTCCTTTATCCATCTCTCTCTTTCTATATTCCTTCAATTCCCTTTCACCTATGCCTGTCTTCCTTCCATCATCTTTCGGGTTTATAAAATTGGTTTAAAAGAAAAGGGGTGGACGTTCTTCTATAAGCCCTACCCGGCCTTGTTAAAAATGCATTTCTCAGGTGCCCAATGATGTTTTCTTTTTTAAAATGTCTCTTTAGCTGGTAAATCACGTTGTGTAACAAGCCAGCCTCAGTTACACAAAATACGTGGGGTATTGTTTGCCCTGAGTACTCAAAATATTCTTCCCAGTGTCCACACTCCTCTGGTATACATCAAACATTAATTGACATCCTTGGCCATTTATTTTGTATTTCTGACACCAATTAAATGTATTCCTTGGGTTCCTAATTGCTGTGGCGTTTGATCTGACCTACACGGGGCTAGGAGTGCCAGTGTCTTTGGCTGTTGACAGTGATGCATACCAGCTGCTGTAGGTGGCGAGCTCTCAAAAGAAAGATAAGGTTTTCTTGGCTGGCTTAGCTACATGTAATTAACTGTAAAGCATCAAAGCTACAAAAATAATTGGATCCTTGAATCTTATTGCTGGCTCAGCCAATTTTATAACGGAAGTCCTTTTCACTTAGTGGTCTGCTTTATGCCGGAAGGCTTGACCAAAGTTTGATTGCAGGACACGAATATACATGTGGGTACAATTGGAATGCTTATTAATATTACTACTTCTAAATATATAACTTGTGTGGCTTATATTGTGCAGGATATAGCTTGGGATATGCTGTTTTTGAATACATGAGGCTTGTCAATGCCTGGGGGTTACTAAAATAGCTATATATGCTTGATCTATACCCTTCACTACCCCCTGACGTGTTCTGGAAATTTACGCCAGTAAATTATCCAGAGGCTGTTCCTCTCGGCTCCTGTGATAGACTTGCAAGGGACAAACAAACATATCAAAGGTGTATGTACAAAAGCGTGAGCATTGCTTGATCTTCCCTTCTTACCATTCCCTTGGGGAGGGGTTTTCATCATGGCTCAGGGAGGGATCTTCCAGTGTTCCTGGCGAGAGTTTAGGCAGTGCTTCCAGGAAAACTTTTCCAGCCCTCTTTTCCCAAAGGGCTTATAGGCACAGTTCAAAAAAATGAATTATCACAAAATGATTTGTGGCGTCTCATGGTGGGGGACGCACTGAATAGGTGAATGACAAAGAAATACCCCTTAATTCACTAGGGCACTTTCTATAGTCAAATGTTAAGTTAACAGATAAAGTTTTGCAATATCTGGGATTTAAAAAGTCCATCCGGTCAGACCCACAGACTGCAATGGAAGGAAGCGTTCCAGAGACCACTATAATGCAACTTTCCCTTCATGGAGCAGCGCCACGTGGCTGCAACAGCTTCTAAGTGAGTCTCCTAGGGCAGGTCATGTGCCTCTCAGGGACATCAAATTCCCAACCTCTGAAGGGGCTGACACAAGAAATTATGGGAACATTGTAATAAAGTTTGCAACCTCAGGCTCATTGTTTGGTATATGCCTTAAGTTGTGGCAGCTAGGCTGAAAAGACTTGAAGGTTTTATGCAAATTCAGAAACACATGGGGAGAAATGCATGTTATAGTAGGTCTGCAATTTTCCTGTGCTTGGTCGAGTGAATTGTTGCCATCATACTCCTTTGGCTGACATAGTGGCTTGAGACTGACTAAGTAGCTAGCCTTGAAATATGATTGTCCATTCTGTCATTTTGCATAAAGAATACATAGGCATTGGCACTTGGTTTCATAAGGACCAACAATATGGCTATCAACCCTTTTGAATGTGTGGTGTGCATAAAACCCAGATTATAGCAGGCTGTACAGAATTACCCAGTTGTGTTTGCATTCTCAAATGATAGACATTTGCAATGATACTAAATAAAGGCAGCATACATAGAGGCTAAAAGAGTCATAAACCACATATAAATGGTGCTTAGAAAAACCCACTTTGAGCCATAAACAATAATCAATAGTTATAGTCCCATGGTAGAGTCAAGGACGAGCTATTGAAATCAAGGCAGAGATGTCTCTGTAGCTGTCAGTTCACATACAAAATCAGCCCTGCAAACATGGGGCAAAAATTAGTTCATCATTGTCTTTGGTGAAGAAAATAATGTAGACAGCTACTCTAGAAAGCCATTGTTTTGTGGTATAAAGTCTTGTGAACACCCATGGGTGCCAAAATTTCTCTCATTCAATGCAAATTGCATAGAAAGGCAAGTCATAGTCTCTTGCACTCAATGTTTGTGAGTAAAAAGCATTTTCAGTGGCAAAGCATGATCATTACACGAATTATGAAAGGCACATCCAGAGAGGCACTTCAGCAAAAATTTTCACAATGGCTAACAATAATAGACAATAAACAATATCATAAACAGTGATCAATAATTAACGTCCCTTTGCAAGGCTTCAAAGGCCGCAGGGCATTTTCTTGCCAGATCGAGCACAGGGTGATGTGCACGCACACAGACATTGGTGAAGGTCTGAAAGCAGTGATGATTCCATCAGATTTAAACCCCGCCAAGTGTCTGTCCCGGCGAAAAGGGGTTAAATTGCGGGCGTACAGTCTGTTGGCCACAATCCAAAACAAGAGTCAGTGGCCGCTAAGCTCCGTCTCCCCCCTCAGAGACAGACAGAGAGAAAAGAAAAAAAAAGAAAAGAAGGCAGACAGACAGGATGTCAACCCGTCAACCTGAGGTGCAGGGGGAAATCAGCAGACGGCAGTGGGGCTCTCCGAAGTGCTAAATGCAAGGAGCCCCCGGAACAGGTGCGATGACCACAAGTCAGGTTCACTTTGTCGTCCTCCGTCCAGGGTGAAGTCATCTAAGGCATGAGGCATTCTACTGCAGTGGGCAGAAGGCGTCACCGGTCAGGCCTCTCTCCCTCTTGGTCGTGGGGTGTTGTCCACGCTGGGTGAAGGGGCTGGCATCGCTGGGTACAGGGGTCCACATCGATCAAACTCGCGGAGCGAAGTCATCTCGAAGATGGCATCAAAAGCGGGGGAGGGGTAGCCTCATGGAGCACAGGAGAGTTCCCATTGACAGTATCTACGAGTGGTGCTGTCGGTCGTCCAAACCAGATCGACTCCAGGACCCAGAAATAAGGAGCGGATAGGCTGCTCTCCCAGTGCGAAAATCCCTGCCTTCAGGGTGTATCTGGGCAAAAAGAAAGAACACACACACGGACACAAACAGACAAACACAGAACACAAACCCACAAAATGGCCCCTTAGCTGTCCTTGCGCTACAGGGCAGGGTGGCACAGTCTATCTGACAGTCTTGAAAAAGGGAAAAAATGTCGTAAAAGGCAGAATGGGGCTTTCCTCTTCGTAAAACCAGGATGTGAAGTAGGGAGGCCAAAGTCTATGGTGGGGACACATCTGCATGTCAGTAGTTATGCACAAGTTCAGCTGGCGCCGATGAGTGCTCGCAAGATGATTTCGCATGATCTCGCAAGCTAGGTGCTCAGGTGTCCCCAATCAACCACTTGGGACAGATCCCATCCCCAAGTCAAATTGCTCTTCTGCACGGGGATAACAAAAAAAGGTGTAACTGGCAAAATGTCCAGGAGATGCCAAGTAAACTCTTAGCATGAACCAATTTGTTCCGGTGGGGAGTTGGGACTGGTATGCGGCATGATAAAGTCACGGAAAAGTTCAGGCAGATACATGAGTAGGAAAAATAGGAGCAGCTACTATATTCAAATTATCATTAAGTCACCAAGCGCCTGGCGTATGCCCATTTGGAAGTCTTGGAACAGGATATCTAAACCCGCATCCGTCAGGTGGGTCCCGTCACTTCTGAATAGGTAAGGTCGAGAGGGTGTCAAAGCTGGGTGGGCAACCACGCTGCCAGAATTTTGGCGCAAAGCTGCCGCTACTTTACGATTTAAGTTTTCCCTAGCCCTTTCTATTCTGAGTGGATCAAATGCCCCTCGCCAGATCAGGCGAGGTGTGATAGCAGACCAAATGATTTGTGTATGTGGGTAAAGTTGCTTAAAAGTAAGCAAATCAGCAATGATGTGGACAGCCAGGGCTGAACTTTTCGTCTGGGCAAGATCATTTCCACCCAGATGAATGAGCAAAACATCAATATTATATTCAGAAGCCAAAAGAGTAGCAGTTTCAAAGAATGCAGCCCAGGGCATTCCCCGTATTCCTTTCCAAATCAGTCTAATGCGACGTCCAAGGCAGAGGTTAGCGCCCCAAGCTGAGAGACGTGCATAACGGGAGGCCCAAAAAATAAAACTGTGGCCTATAATTACAACACGGCGGGGCGTACAGTGGAACGGCCGTAAAATAATTGAAGCATTGTGCCCTCTGGGGTCACGGATCGGAGGTACAAATTGAGGAGAGGGCTGTGCAACAGACGTGCTGGGCAAAGCAGAGTCTCCCTCCTCTGGGGTCTGGGGTTGCTGGCTAGGAATTACATACTGAGGTACAATTGGGGAAGCCATAGCACAAATTGTACACAACTACACAGAGACAGAGAAGAGCTTATTGTAGTTTGAAGAGGTCTAAAGTAAATAGCTCCCAAGTAACTGAGTGTCTGTGTCCGGCTAATTTCCTGCTTGGAAAAGAAGGGGTTAAACTTCAGACGGAAATATCCAGGGCAAGCAGGATTCTGGGGGGGGAAAAGCTGAAGAAGAAGAAGCTCCGCCCCTCTGGAAATCAATGGCAATGGCCGCTGGTGAGGGAGAAGAAAACAAAGCAGAGCAATCCCTTCTGGCTTCCCAGGGTTTCGAGGAGACACGCGATCAGAGTCAAGGAACTGTAACGGATCTCAGCAACGGAGGCCTTCAATGGAAATTTCTCACCCTGCAGCGAGTTGCCCGCATCGACTTGGCTGGAACACAGCTGCCCCGGCGGTTTGGGACCCCCTTGGGAGCTGTCTGCAGCGAGATCCACAGGGCGTCTCTGCTTCTGGACTGTCACCTCCCGATGGGGTCGGGTCACTTGAAAGCAGCCTCAGGTTCTAAAACTGGCGATGATGGGGTGAGTAAAAAATGTGGATAAATGCACCTGTTCTGTATGTCTCCCTTCCCAAAAACCAGCAAGAGTCCAGTGTTGTAATCAGGCTGTAGTGTTTGGCATTGTTCTTAGTTCCAATAGATGGTGTCTGCCAGGGGCGTTTTGAAATATAGTATGTGGAAGGGCTTTTCCTGTCCTGTGATTATAAATGAAGGCATGTATTGTTGGTCAGTGGTAAAGTTAGGAGGGTGTTTCCGTGTTGAGGTACTATAAAGTGAAATGATAGGGTGAGATTCATTTCCTTGCTACAAAAAGGCAGCAACCTCTATGAGGCTTGGGAGAAAAAAAAAGGAGTGAAAACCAGGCTGTTTTTCAGCATGCCTCAAATTCCTCTGGGAGGGGGAGGGAGTTGTTATCCTAGCTTGCCCTGCAAGGGGGGCGAGATCAGAAAAAGAAAGGCGGGGCCGTGGACTTTTGAATTCCCCCGCAGGCTGCATTACACAGCCTGAGGCAAGCAGATAATCTCCTTTAATTACTCTGTAATGAATTAGGTGTGAAATGCACTGAAACAATGGGGCAATCCACTATTCCTGTGGCTTGTGATGTTGTCTGCTTAAGCCTAATTTGAGGAAAAGATGTTCGCAAGGTAACAGCTTACGAAGAGGAGTGAGGAGTCTCCTCCCCTCCCCGTCTCCTCCCCTCCCCTTCTTCTGCACTCTGCCTGACAGAAGCCCCAAATAAGCTCAAGGCAACACAAAAAAATGGAGAACTCCAGCTTACTGAAGTCTCTGCCCACTGCCCCCCCTTTCTTTTTAAAAAAAAAATGGTCCCAGGCATTCTGGCAGCTATTTGAGGGCAGGGAAATGACATTTTTCGTCCGCTTTTAAAAGTCCCTTTGCATTTTAAATGAAATTGCCTAGCTCTGCTCTCAAATGTTTTTTTTTGTTTGTTTTTTAGCAGCCGTTTCAGAAGGGGAGGAGGAGGCGTGTATCTCACTACTCAGGTGCAGTCATTCCCTGCTCTTGATTATTTCAAGTGCAGAGATAACATCACCGTCACCTGCCTCTTGGTTTTGATACAACACAATTTGTCTGTCTAACGTGTCTAAATTTAGACAAGCAGGCAACGTCTGGGCAGGGAAAAAATACTTTCTGAAAGCTTGGATTAAACGATGCAGTGGTATACAGACTACCTGGCCTCCCTCTTCCCTCCTTGCCTTGGGTTGCTCTCTGTCCATACTCATCTCTGTCTTGCTTTCCCTGTCTGTTACACTTCCTTTATCCATCTCTCTCTTTCTATATTCCTTCAATTCCCTTTCACCTATGCCTGTCTTCCTTCCATCATCTTTTGGGTTTATAAAATTGGTTTAAAAGAAAAGGGGTGGACGTTCTTACCCCATAAGCCCTACCCGGCCTTGTTAAAAATGCATTTCTCAGGTGCCCAATGATGTTTTCTTTTTAAAATGTCTCTTTAGCTGGTAAATCACGTTGTGTAACAAGCCAGCCTCAGTTACACAAAATACATGGGGTATTGTTTTGCCCTGAGTACTCAAAAATATTCTTCCCAGTGTCCACACTCCTCTGGTTTCAAAAATTGCTGGCTGGGTCTTCTCATTTGGTGGATTTTATAGTCTATGTCAAGTACCTAATCACGTTCTTGCAAGCTCATGCGCCTCTTGCTATGCTAGCAGGCCAGAATTGGTGTACCCTCCTTGAGGTCTAGAAGCTTAGTTTTGGGATGGTAAAGTCCTGCCTTTTCTTAGTCAGAGGCGTACTTCTTAAAGTTTACATCCGTTCCATTTAATACCAAAGTCATTACTTCTGGTGGCAGAATTCCAATGTTGCCACCGTGCACATCAAAAAGGGGTGCATAAGCTGCATTAATTTATCCCCATTGGTTTGTTTTTAAAGGTCTAACTGTGTTCCTATGATTTCTCCCACACAAGTATCAAACGGACTCGCACCTCAAACAATTAAACGCACATCATACACGCAAACATGTGATTCTGGCGTGACCCAAGTAGGTCGCCCTAGCTTGGGACGTGCACGCCCACAGACGCTTCGCCAAGGGGTTTTTTGCTAAATGACCTCGGCCCAATCAGCAACCATTCACTGAGTCCGCTATGATCACACAAATCTCCCACATTTCCCGTTTCCCAACGTAACTGCGATCCCCTGCCTAAGAATAAATCTTTTAACTTCTCTAAAATCAAACGGAGTTGATGTCGACACTCCGTCGGTAGTAATGTGGGGCAAAGACTGCCACTCTTTGCCACCACTTAGATACAGAGAATGGCCATTTCTCTGTAGTTACAGAGGGTATCGGGGCGCAGCCTCTTACCCTTAAAAACACACACATATGAAGCTTCCTTTACACAAAATTCAAAAGTGGAATCACCATCCCACATACCCACACATTAATATATCTTTAAACTTTCCCCAGGACGATGGAGCAGCACTCCTCTCCTGTTTCAAATACTGGGGGCGAACGCTAGGGCTACTGGCTCTTTGCAAAAGAACCTTTCCACCCTTAGAAGATTTCGGGGTCCCTTAACCCGTAATTTCTTCTGGTTCTTGGGATGCTAGGGACGCATTCGTCCCTTCTCGTCTCCGTAACCCCCGGGGCCGACGATAAGAATCCGCAATCTTCTCCACTCCACAGAGCTGTTAGATTCGAACTCACGCCACCCCACAACCGGTTTTTTACCTTACCAGATTTCTTCTGCGCAGTCTTTCCCAGTTCTCCCCCCTTTGGCCAGCATCGGTTTCCTCTCAGGTAATGGTATTTCATTCAGCGGCGGCAGAACGTTCCTCCTCACAACTGGGAGGCGTCCGGACTGGAATGTTCTGCAATCGGCACAGATTTCAAACAAGCTGCAGCCCCCCTCCCCCGCCCAAATCAATTAACCCCACTCATCCTAACCCGAACCCCCCCTTTGTACAAACGCCACACGTGTTCACCCGCCACATCTACATTTCACACGTGGATTAACCCCCCAAAAAACACCCCTTCTTCTCAGGCACCTCCAGGACCCGATTTCTCACTCATGTCCCCCTTCTCCCCACTCCAAAAAAAAACCCTTTCCCCCCATGTCAGCGCCAAATGGTCCCCAAGCAGTCCAAAAAAGCAAATGAAAAAAGCACTCAAGCACACTACACAGCTCCACTGGATTCTTCATCACACAGCACCCTGCCTTTATTTTAATTTTTTGGATTATTTATTGTTTTCATTCATCGCTGATTTTCACCCCACATTTGGGCTTCCAGCAGCACCTGAAAAATAGACATATGAAAGTTAGTAAACACCAAAAACAAAAACACAAAACCACATGGAAAACCTGCAGCTGCCACTGAAAACGAACCAGACCCAAAGCAAGAAATGCACTGCAAAACACCATCCAAGACAAAAGGTCGCCTAGCTCACATGAAATCACACAAGAATATTTTCCCAAAAACAGTTCCTTCTGCTACCATTCGAGCCTAGCCTAACCCTAACCCTGGCCAACCCTAACCCTAGCCGAAACCTAACCCTAGCCAACCCTAACCCTAGCCAAATCGTAACCCTAGCCAAGCAAAACCCTGGCCAAATCCTAACCCTAACCCAAATTGTTACCCTAGCTATCTAGATTCCCTGACAACAGAGCACCCTGGCTACTTACTCCCCCCTACCTTACCCCTGACAACCTAGAGGCCTGGCTAATCCCCCTGTTTTAACTCTGACAACATAGCTCCCGGACTTTCCAAACTAATTTTGCTTCCCTAACCCCACCATCCAAAATACAAACCTTAAGTTATTCAAGGTCTAACCACACTCACCCTAAGGCCCTAACCTTAAATTATTCAAGGTCTGACCACACTCGGGCAAAGGCCCTAACCTTAAATTATTCAAGGTCTGACCATACTCCAAAACAGCCCTTACCTTAATTTATTCAAGGCCTAACAACACTCAAAAACAGCCCTAACCTTACATGATTCAAGGCCTGAACACACTCCAGCTAACCTGCTCACCCTAAATCCTTGGACAGCTAACCCACCAACCCTAAATACTAACCTTAAATTATTCAAGGTCTAACCATACTCAAAAGCAGTCCTAACCTTAAATTATTCAAGGTCTAACCACACTCAAAAGCAGCCCTAACCTTAAATTATTCAAGGTCTAACCACACTCAAAAGCAGCCCTAACCTTAAATTATTCAAGGTCTAACCACACTCAAAAGCAGCCCTAACCTTAAATTATTCAAGGTCTAACCACACTCAAAAGCAGCCCTAAACTTAAATTATTCAAGGTCTAACCACACTCAAAAACAGCCCTAACCTTAAGTGATTCTAGGCCTGACCACACTCCAGCCAATCTGCTCACCTTAAATCCTAGGAGAGCTAACCCCAACAACCCAAGATACTAACCTTAAGTGATTCAAGGTCTAACCAGACACCAGAAATGACCTACCCTTAAATTCCTCAAGGCCTAAACACACCATCCCAAAAACTAAGCTTAAATCTGACTAGGCCTCACCACCCTAATTAACACACCATCCTTAAATCCCACTGGCATGAACCACAAAATCTGAGATGCAAACCTTAGATCCAACTAGGCCGCGCCAACAAATCTCACATGCAAGAATTAGATTCAAGGAGCCCTCACCTCAGGGAAAAAAACCCTAACCTTAAACCCTTCTAGCCTCACCAGGCCGGCCAGGTGTCCACCCTAACTGTGGCACCTCAAAATAGGGCTCAGCCACCCGAAATGCTCCCTTGACCTTGGGGCCTTAAAAGCAAAGCCTCCCAGGGTACAACCCTGACCCACAGAATGGCACAAAAATGTAAGACAGGCCTGATTTTCCTAAAACACACAAAGCTGCCACTAAGCTCAAAGGTCAACTAGGCCCCAAATTTGAAGACCATGTCAAACACAGCCAACCGGGGGGCCACAGACACCCTCAAATCGCACGCAAACACACTCCACACAGGAAGCAGAAACCACCATTCAGGGTCTGGCCTCCAAAAAGTCAGGTTTTGAACCCCTGGTGCAGTACTGCAAGCCAGGGCAGAGGCCCCAAAGGGCTGGGAGAGACACCACTGTTCCCCCAAAGGTCAAAAGGTGACTGAAGCCAGGGCAGAGGCCCCAAAGGGCTGGGAGAGACACCACTGTTTCCCCAAAGGTCAAAAGGTGACTGAAGCCAGGGCAGAGGCCCCAAAGGGCTGGGAGAGACACCACTGTTTCCCCAAAGGTCAAAAGGTGACTGAAGCCAGGGCAGAGGCCCCAAAGGGCCTTGGACACACACAACGGCCCCTCGAAAGGTAAAAAGGTTACTGAACTTGGACAGGGAAACATAATGGACAGCAAAAGGCGGCGGGTCCACGTACCAGAACAACACACCACAGCACAGCACAGCACAGCACTGCCCCCCCCAAAGCTGCAACCACTATGCCTGCCAGTACAGCCCAGTAGCCCAGCCCAGTACAGCCTCACAGCCCACCCCAGTATGCCACCACAGCCCACCCCAGTACAGCCTTGCAGCCCCCCCCCCAGGTATGCCACCACAGCCCCCCCCCCAGGTCCAGCCACACAGCCCTCCCCATATGCCACCACAGCCCCCCCCCAGTTGCACCAGCACAGCCATCCCAGTACAGCACCACAGCCTCCCAGTTCCCCAGCACAGGACCCCCTAGGCACGTCCCCACAGCATCCCCAGTAGCCCCCAGCCAAACCAAGCCAAGCCACAAACCAGCACGCCCTCCGGGCAGGCCCCAACCCACAGCAAGCCCTCCGGTTCAATCGGTATTTAAGTCTCTAGGAAAGCCATACGCTTCAAGTCATAGTGAGCGACCTGCAATGCATTGTGGGTAATTGGCCATGCAAATGGACAACCCTGCTTGGTGCCTTATATGGTCAGCAAGGCCTTTTATGGGCATCTCATAGGGTTGCATAGGACAGAATACAGTGTGCACATTGGACAACCCTGCTTCAGGCTCAGCCTATGAAGGGTCCCCACCCACATCAGCTGGGTGGGTTTGACGATGAGTGACAGGACTTGTTTCTGGCAGTGTGCCAACACCATAGACCATAGAGGTACCCTGCTAATATGACTTGATGGACCCTAGACAGGATGTGTTCATGGAGTCTATCGCTCCTAGACAGGATGTGGTCATAGAGTCTGGCATGGAGGTATATCCTAGACAGGATGTGGTCATAGAGTCTGGCATGGAGGTATATCCTAGACAGGATGTGGTCATAGAGTCTGGCATGGAGGTATATCCTAGACAGGATGTGGTCATAGAGTCTGGCATGGAGGTATATCCTAGACAGGATGTGGTCATAGAGTCTGGCATGGAGGTATATCCTAGACAGGATGTGGTCATAGAGTCTGGCATGGAGGTATATCCTAGACAGGATGTGGTCATAGAGTCTGGCATGGAGGTATATCCTAGACAGGATGTGGTCATAGAGTCTGGCATGGAGGTATATCCTAGACAGGATGTGGTCATAGAGTCTGGCATGGAGGTATATCCTAGACAGGATGTGGTCATAGAGTCTGGCATGGAGGTATATCCTAGACAGGATGTGGTCATAGAGTCTGGCATGGAGGTATATCCTAGACAGGATGTGGTCATAGAGTCTGGCATGGAGGTATCCCTAGACAGGATGTGGTCATAGAGTCTGGCATGGAGGTAAGCCCTAACCATGTGGTCAAGAGTTACCCAACCACCTAACCCTAACAACATATGACACCAACATTTCCCCAACCCCTATAGAACACAAACCATAAACCCACGTGACCATGAGAAAAAAACTGAAAAAGAGTGACCCTCACCCTAACAAAGCAAAACCCTAGAATAATCAACCTAACCCTATCAGAACCCTAATGATACCCAACCCTAACCTAACCCTAACCCTCACCCTCACCCTAACCCTAACCCTAACCCTAACCTAACCCTAAACCCTAACCCTAACCCTAACCCTAAGCCTCCCCTAAACCCCTAAACCCTCACCCTCACCCTAACCCTAACCCTAACCCTAACCCTAAACCCTAACCCTCACCCTCACCCTCACCCTCACCCTCCCTCCCCCTCACCCTCACCCTCACCCTCACCCTCACCCTCACCCTCACCCTCACCCTCACCCTCACCCCCTCACCCTCACCCTCAAAAGAAATAAAGAGAGAGAGAGAGAGAGAGAGACAAAGGAGGGAGGAAACAAAGTTTAAAAAAAGAAACAAATAAAAAAGAAAGATAGAAACATGGAGAGAAAAAAGAACGAAAGAAAGAAAAGAATGAAAGGAACAAATGAAGAAAAAAGAAGGAAAGAACAAAGAAAGAAGAAAGAAAAAAAAAAAAAAGAAAGAAACAAATAAAGAATGAAAAAAGAGAGAAAAGGAAGAAAGGAAAAAAAAACCAAGAGGGAGAAGAATGTTGTTGGAATTGTAGAGATCTATAAAGCAAAGCAAAAAGCAAAGCGTTCTGCTTATATACCTGGCTGTACTAGTACAACTAGTCTCTAGGCGGTTTACAATTTTTATTGCAGTGTGCAGGCTATAGAAGGCTGTGTGAAGCTTGAGTCTCTTAGCAGGGATTGAACCCAGGTCGTGAGCACAGTTTTACCTGCAGTGCAGGCATTTAACCACTGCGCCACGAGGCTGGTGACATCATTGAGGCCTAGGCATGATTGAGGCCTGTGAGGAACTACTGTCTCTCCAAGGACTTTCTTGGAAATTTCAGTAAAATTTTAGCAAGATTGTGGCGAGTACGCCCATAGGGCCTTTTTTCGGGGTAGCCTTATATATGCCCAAAAACTCCTCGCCGGGAAAGTCATAGTGAGCAACTTCACTTTTTTCCATTCCACCCCCTAGCATTCCAACCCGGACTAGTTGACCCATCTAGAAAACTTCTAGTGTCTTTCTCGCTCCCAAACACCCCAAATCTAGCTACAAATTCGTCCCAGCTTACCTTGCTTCCGACGATGCAAATCTCCGACGCCCCATTCGTTCTCACGCATAGAAAAAGAAACCGCCCTCGTACGGGGGAAAATGAAGCCAAATCACAAACATTAACATTTCCTCTAAACCCCACCCTTCTCCGACAGGTCCCCCCCCCTCTACTATTAGCCCACACCCGAACCCAGCGCTACCTCCTTGCGCCAGAACCCGAACGCAATACGCCGCGCTAAAAACAATGAGATCGCCTCCCCCCCCGCCCTCGCCCTCGCTGACTCACGAAAACGGGAAAACAAAACAAAAAAATCTAAAACACACAAAAAATTATTAACACACTTGCCCGACGCTTTCAACATACAGTACGTCGAAAACTAATCGCCCAAAACATTCCACTCCGCCGATGTAAACAATTGCTCTTTTCAAACCGCAACGCCAAAGGGACTAAAACATTCTTAGATAAATCAAAACAATGACAGAGAGAACTCTCCAGAAATGCCTTCTCGGGATGCTTAACGTAACCTGGCTTCTCTAAAGACATTGGCAAAACAAACAATACAAACAACAGAGTAAGGAACGCCTTACTTTAAAAAAACTACATCTACGGCGATAACTTCGATTTAACTCTTTCCTTCCTGATTTTTTTCCTTTTATATTTAAAGGGAAAAATACCACACACGTGACAGAAAGATACAAACAAATATTTTTAAACAAACACCACATTGATAAGAAACATTCAAACGCTTTTAACGATGTTTTCATACAACCCCACCGCCCACCCAAACGGACCTGCGCCTCCTTCGAAAAACAAGATTAAATCCCCGAAGCCCCGACAACTCGCAAACGCCGCTTCACATCCCTAGCGATGCCGCCCCTTCCCAAAGCAAACTCACCCTCCGAATCGCCTGGACGGGGGTCCGACCCTGCCTCCCTCCGCTTTTAACCGAGGGAGTCCTTCTCCCCCGACCTCCTTCCCCCACTGCCACTCCTCTCCCCGAAACGCCCCGCTATCCGCGATCGGGGAAACGCCCTTACCCCTGCCACGCTGATTTAACCAAAAACAACGGAGCCTGAAAAAGCCCCTGCGCTGAAAAAAATAAAACACCCACCTTTTCTGGGTCACGACGCAAAACAAGAATCCTTCGGTGTGCAATTCACCTCCTTTCTGCAGGCTGCCTCCCTCCCGAGAACACGGAGCGTCCTTGCAACTCACTCCCGCAGCCCCTCCCTCCTGGTTGTCTGCCCTGGCCGTCAGTCAGCTGCCACTGTCCTATCAGGGAAGTGGGCGTTCCGTTCAATCCGTATTTACAGCGCTCAAAAAGCCAGGTTTTCATCTTAAAATTTGCAAAAAAGCAGATTAAAAGTTGACCCTGCTTCCGATCGCGTGCGGCTGAATATTTTCATTTATTTCCCAACACCAATCCGCGCCTTGGAGCGTGGCGTTTCAATGCACGAAAAAGCAACATATCTTTCTTTGCAAAAGGCTAGGTTGCCTTCCCTCGTTTGTCCTTGCCGCGCGGGCACCGCCGAACCCGGGAGAAGCCGCCTGGGATTCCCTCGGGTGACGTCAGGAGGGGCGGGGCGGGGCTCTCGGCCGCCGCCGCCCCGGGCGCTCCGCAGCAGGCAGGAGGGCAGCGAGGGAGGAGACCGTGGCGGCTCCGGCGGCGGCGGCGGCGGCGGCGGGGCGCGGGGCTGCGGGGTCGTCAGCTATTTCGCTGCCAACGGCGGGTTCGAGTTCCGCGGGGGTCTGTCCTGCGCGCCACCCGGACTCCCTCCACGCCGCTGCCCGCCCAGGCCGAGGTCCGGCAGCGCCTCCTCCGCGCCGCCAAGAAGGAGGTCGGTCGGTAGAGAGAGAGAGAGAGACCGGGGGGGGCTGGTTCTTGTCCGGGAAGGAGGCCCTGCCGCCCCCAGGAGCCTCTTAGGGGTTACTGGCGGGACTGGGACCCTTCCCGCCGGGAAGGAAAAGCCGCTCGCCGTCCCGTCCCGTGGTGTGGGCCCGCCGGAGGGAGGGAAGGAGGGAAGCGCCGCAGATCTCCTCCTCGCCGGCCGAGCAGACCCACTGCATCAGATGCTGCCCAGCGGTGGAATGGCCCTCGCACAGGGGTGGAGGGGGGCTATAACGGGTTCAGACGGCCTCTGGGAACGTGCAGAGTGCTTCTTTGACTGCGTACCAGGGGCCAGGGTTGCACCCCTAGCGGGAGCCGCTCTACAGCTTCTTCTTGGCAAGTCCGCAGAATACTGTAGGGCTCTTTGGATTTGTGAACAAAACATAGGAAGGGTGGGGCAAGGCTCTGCCCTTTCACCCCCTGATCAGCTTGCAAGTTGTATAAGCCTCCGAGGTTTTTTTTTTTTAATCCCGGGAAGGACACTGGTGGGATTTGGAATAGTTTAGGAACCACCTAGTATTCTGCTAGGGGATTGAGGAGGGAGAAGGGGCAGCATCATTCTTCCACGTATTAGAAAAAGTTTTGTTTTCTATCATCTATCTATCTATCTATCTATCTATCTATCTATCTATCTATCTATCTATCTATCTATCTATCTATCTATCTATCTATCTATCTATCTGAGGGTAGCCTTTGGCTGGCTTCAGGTTATGCCCTTCTCTTTCAGGCCCTGTCAGATTTCTCCTTGGCTGGAGGACAGGCCTGTCATCTTATTTGCAGCACAGAGAAGTTTTAATTTCAGTCCCTTGATAAGCTCTGTCAGCTGCACCGGCAAGGGTCAGTCTGCTCGAGGTCCTTGGCACGAAGAATATGGACGGGGCAAGGAGAGAGTGGTGAAACATTGCAGGACCCCACCGGTGTCCCCTAGGCAGCGCGGGGTGTGTGTGTACATCTGGCCAAGCCTTCTCTTCCAGAAGAGCTGCATTCTTAAGATGTCCGTAGTACGTGCAGTGCTGTAAGACCAGGGAAGAAGGGATCCAGAAGGGGGTGAGGGCAGGGTGGAGGCAGCAGCCATGGGAGGAAGGTGCTTTCAGCTGCATTCCATCCCCTTGTTTGCTTCCTAGGGTGGGAGGCTGAATTTGGGAGACAGAGGCTCTGACTTGTCTCCCTTTAACAGACAGGCTGGGTATGTATTAGCAAGGCAGCCCCTCCACCAACACAGGGCCTTCCAGTTACGACCAGCTCTCTGACTCGGGCTCCAGAAAAGCAAAAGCAAAGTGTTCTGCTTTTATACCGCCCCATACCACGTCGAGCAGTCTCTGGGCGGTTTGCAGTTACAAGAAGGGGCCTCCCTGCCTTTTCCTGCTAGCAGACCCTGGCTGGCCATGGCTGGCAGGCAGGGCATAAGAACATAAGAAGAGCCATGCTGGATCAGGCCAGGGGCAGGGCAGAGCCAAGTGGGGCGTGCCCCAGTCTCCCGGCTGGCCAGTCCCAGGCGAGAAGCCATGTTTATACACAGCTGGAATGATACTTTTGAAAACTACATTGTTGCTACTTGTCATTTCTTGGTGTTTACAAACTAGTTGGCTGCTGTTAATTTGTTACAGTATTTCAGAAATAATCCTTGGCAGTGCTTATTAATGTATCTCATTTCTTTTTCCTTTTTTCAAGTAAAAACTCTTGATATTTGGTAAGAGAATGACAGAACACTCCATAAATTCCACTCAAATCCTTCTCAAAAAGCAGCCTTGAATGGGCTGTATTACTGACGGCAATGGTCGGCCGGTTTCATCCTCCTACCCAGATGGAGAATTTTGTTATTGTTATTGACCCCAACCTTGGTCCTCCCTGGTGGCCGTTCCAGGTTGCCAGGGCTGGACACCAAGTGGTAGCCCCTTCTCTTCTTCCTTCTCCCCCCAGCTGCAGTGGAAGCCTGCCTCCTCCACGGCCTCAAGCGGCGGGCAGCCGGCTTCCTGCGCAGCAACAAGATTGCAGCCCTCTTCATGAAGGCCAGGAAGAGCTTCCCAGCGGCCGAAGCGCTCTCTCGGAAGGTGCATGCCCTGGAGCAGCTCCTTGAGAACGTGTAAGCCCAGCCACGGCCGGTGGACCCTTCTGGGCCTCTGAGCTCTCCTCTGGCCTCTCGTCATTGGTAAAGTTGGGTTGGGGAGAGGAAGAAGGCGAGAGTGAGAAAGATCATCCCTTCAGAATGAGAGACAGGCCAAAGCAGGGGCCAGACAGGCACACACGCACACGCGCACGCACACACACACACACACACACACACACACACACACACACACACACACACACACACACACACACACACACACACACACACACACACACACACACACACAAGGCCAGTTCAAGGTTCTCCAACTGTTGTAGCTTTCCTTCCTGATTGTTCCGTGTGGCTAAATGCATGCATAAATAAACATGCTTCAGAATCAGGCAGAGTTCCTTTGCAGGGATTGGGGCCACTGAGAGACCCTGGCCGATCCTTCCTTTCTCTTGCTCCTCTCTTCGGGCAAAACCAGGGTCTCAGCGTGCAGGAGAGCAGCCGCAAAGCCCAGAAGCTCCCCAGCTTATCCCCACAGCCGCTCAGGCACCTCTGGATCAGGACAGCACTGTTTGAGAAGGTCCTGGACAAAATTGTGCTCCACTTGGTGGAAAACAGCAGGTAGAGATGGTGGCTCCATGGCCACAGCCCCTCCCTTGCTTTCAGGCCTGCTTCCTTGGATGCCTGTTGAGCCTCATTATCCAACCCCCCCACACACACACAAGGGCCAGCTATTTCCCCAGGAACCCCCGGGGAACCAAAGCTAGGCCCAGGTGACCTTCCGCCTCAGCAGCAGGAGACGCCTGGAGAGCATTGCTTCTTTTATAAGCAATAACGTATAGCCTGCCTTTCCTCCACTGATATCCTGGCGCCAAGCATGGAGGGTTCTGTTGATCCTTCGGGGTGGGGGTGGGGTGGGGAGAGACTGACTGAATGAATTCCTCAACTGAGCAGGGGAGCATAGACCTCCCAGGGCCCTGCTAGACACCCAGCCTCCCCATCGCTCCTGATAATTACCCTCACATCCAGCTTGTACACTCCTTGTGGCTACTTGGTTGTGAGTCAAGCCTTGGGCTTAATCCAGCCCTTCTGGTATCTTCTTTTCTCTTTCTAGTAAATACTAAAGGAAGCGTTGCTGATGGATCTGGCATCTTTGTTAGGTACTGCAAGTTCTTTCTGAGCTGCTTTTTTGGAGACAAAAGCCCTTAAATGCATCTAGGAAGTGGGCTTTTTGGAAGTGCTGCTGAGCAGAAGGGGCAATTAATTAAAGCCTCCTCTTGTAGGGTTCAGCATTTGGGCCCCAAGCTTGTAGGCTGCAAAGGAGCCTTTTCTAGAGTGGAGGGGGAAGCGGACTGAGGTGTCGACTTTTAAAACCTCAGCTTTGTAATTCTGGGCATCCTGGGTAGGGAGATAGAATTGAAATACTAGGAAATAGCCCACTGATGATGTCATGGCAAGTCCAGAGGAACAGGCTGAGGTCATGGGATGACAGATTAAATCTGAGGCCTGGGCTCAGAAAACCTTTAGGATTTTCCCAGTACTGAATCCAACGCCTCTTTATGTCCACCGCCAGGAAAGTTGGTTATGTTGGACCAGTTCTGCTTTGAAGTAGAACGAGGGGGTGTGGAGAAGTATGTTTGGGGCAGGCCTGCCCTTCCTTCCTTCCTTCCTTCCTTCCTTCCTTCCTTCCTTCCTTCCTTCCTTCTTCCTTCCTTCCTTCCTTTTTCTGACTGAAAAAATTTTCTCTAGCTAGTGGGACCATGTGCACTGGAGTACACCAAGATGAAGACGGCTGACCACTTCTGGACGGACCCCCCAGCTGATGAGCTGGTTCAGCGCCATCGGATCCACAGCTTGCACTGTCACCAAGACTCACGCACCAAGTGCCCTGCTCTCTGTGTAGGTCTTGCAAGGCATGGGGATTAGCGATTGGGGGTGGGGGCTGAGGAAATTGGGGGTGTCCAGAATCTGAAGATCTAAGCAGCCAGCCAAGGGGGGTGGGAGCTTTCTTCACACTAAACTGTGCTTGGGCATGACATGTGAATAACTCAGAGGAAAAAGGCTGCAGCCTTAACAAAATGAAAAAAAAAAAGCCTTGTGGGTGGGGTGAAAAAGAGGGATGGAAGTGGGTGTTCTGGTAGCCTTCTCTTAGATGAGCATTTGAAGATGATGTTGTGTTCATTCTTACTGTGGGTTTCTTAGTTACGTGGGAAGCAGACAGCCTCTGACCCATTCCAACTTTTTGTCCAGGTAACTCTGAGCTTTGAAAATGCACATGCGTGGGGTGGGGGTGATGGAGTGAAGATGCTAGGAATTGTATTCCAAAGAACTCACTCTTTCACAGCCTGGCCACAGTAGTTGGGAGATCCAATACATACCTTGGAGGTCGTGCCTCTGAAGAGGGGGATGTATCCAGACTCAAACTCCATAGGGTCCTCGCTGCCGCTCAGCATGGATGTGAGTGGGCCAGGTGGACTCTACGGGCCGGGTTTGGTGGAAGGTGGTGGTCCAGTGGCGTCCTGGGTATTTTTTTTTTGGGATGCTTTCTTCCCAAACCATTTGTTGGCATAGAGAAGACTCCTGGTACGTCAGCCCGTTGTGGCCCTCACTGGCTCTGAAGGGGGCAGCTCTGATTGGAAGACTCCAGGTGTCTCCAGAGCCGCTGCAGGCTTCATCCAAGAGTCAGTGCCTTTGGACAGTAGATATCCAGGTGTGGTCTCTGAGTGGAGCTCTTGGAGCGGAGAAGCAGCCACGTCTCACATTCTCCTGTGAGGACTTCCAGGCCGCTGGGCAGTGGCGGGGGGTGGGGTGCGGCAGAGTCCTCAGAGGGGCTGGCCCTCACCTGCTTTCTTTTCTGCTGGGTTTCTCCAGATCCAGAAGAGGCATTCCAGTGGCAGCATGGATGACCGCCCCCCTCTCTTGGCCAGGGATTATGTTGAATCTCTCCACCAAAATTCCAGGGCCACCCTCCTGTACGGGAAAAACAACGTCTTGGTGCAGCTGGTGAGTCTCTGGCAAGCGGGAGCGATGGGGGAGGAGGGAGGGGAGGGATGGAGGGAGGGGGATTCGGTGGCTATGGAGCCTGCCATTGCGAACTCAGTGGGGGATCTACAGTGAAATGCGTTTAGCTAAGGGTTAGGGTTAGAGTTCTGGCCAGCCGGATCTGGGATTCTGTCGGGTCCTTTTTAAAGAAGCCTGGGAATCTGGAATTTGAGTCATGGCAACTGAACTTCTTTTCTTCACCAGTTGCCATGACTCAGCTTCCAGATAAACCTACCGGGATGACTGAGAATCTTCACAGACAAGCCTGGAAATGGATGCTTTTTGCAGTTATGCGGGTCTTCTGCTAACCAGGGTGGGGGGAAGGTCTTCCTTGCCAGCCACCTCCTGGGCTTCCAAAATGGCAGAAGGGCTACCATACTGTTCCTGAGTCATGAGGCAGAAAGTGAGCCCTTAAAATCGGGAGTCGGAGTACTGTGATGGTGTGTGTGTGTGTGTGTGTGGGGTGTTCCTGCATGGCGGAGGGTTGGACTGGTTGTCCCTGGAGGTATCTTCCATCGCTAGGATTCTATCAAAATGTACATGAGTCCTCCACATCTCAGGCCCATGACTAGACCTTGTTTTCCTTCTTCTCTCTCCTGTCCTAGCGTGACGATATGGAGGCGATTCCGTGCTATTTGTCTCTCCATCAGGCTGCTGACTTCATGACTCTCAAGTGGACCCCCAACCAACTTATGAACGGCTCTGTCGGAGACCTGGATTATGAGAAGAGGTGCTGCCTCTGCCTTTGGCCCCACCCTCCCTTCTTTTTGTCCCCCATGGAAGGACACTCCTCATCCTTAGGGGGTGGAGGGATTGGTTTCTTTCGGGAGGCCAGTCCGTGGGGCCAAGGGTCCGACCTCTTCACTCACCACCCCCAGGGAGGAGCCACAAGGAGATTTCACTGAATTTTAATCAGCTTCTTCCTCACTTTTCTCGGTGCTTTACATTCAGAAAATACTCCAAATAGCTCAATACCAAATGAAAAATATAAAGCCTGTGCAGTTACAGAGAACCCAGAGCACAACAGAATAAAAAACTGGAGAAACTCCTTTCCAGTTGTGTCTTTTTGCAGACTGCTTTAGGAAGAGGGCTTCCAGTGCCATCAGTTTCTCTGTAGGGTTAGGTTAGGGCAGGGGTTCCCAATGTTGGTTCCCCGGAAGTGCTTCAACTACAACTCCCAGGAGCCTCCACCACCAGTTGCTTTCTGGGAGTTAAAAGTTGTAGTCCAAGGACATGGGGTGACCCACTGGGTTAGGGTGTTCAGGAGCCCTTTGCTGCTGGGCCGGTTGAACCTCTGGCTGCCTCCTGGAGAGCAATTTGCTTCCTGAGGCAATTTGGGAGCTCTGGACCTTCTGGGAGGTCGATAGCCTTATGATACAAACTACACCTCACCTCTCCACCACCACCACCACCACCACCACCACCACCACCAAGGGAGCTGGGCTCTCATTATACTGACCTTGGAAGGATGGAAGCCTGAGTCAGCCTCAAAGGGCTCCCTTTAGGATTGAAAGGTTGAGAGCGCAGGCTTATTGGCAGTATTGGAGTTTATCCAGTGCACCACAAAACTCCACCATCTTCTGTGGCTCCTCCCTGGGCCTGGGCCACGTGGATTTCTGGTGGGTTTTAACGGTGCAGAGGGGACTGGTGGAAATCTCTGCCCAAAATGTAGTAAGGATTTTAAAAATATATTTTTATTAATAGTTGTAGCACAACTGCTCCTTGGGGCATACTTTCTGGTGTTCTCTGAGGCCGTGGTGCTGGTCTGGTCTGGGCGGCCATGATGATTTCTCTACTCCCCCTTTGCAGCATCTATTGGGGTTACACCATGACCATCTACCTGGAGGATATTGTCTACCTCCACTGCCACCAGCAAGGTAAGGACACTCTCCACCTTTTTCTGCCTCTTGGCTTCTCCAGAAGCTTCCCAGAGAGGTGAGCCTCTCGATCCCCCATCACCTCTCTCCCTGGTGTGTCTGGTCCACAGGCATCCATCCAGAGGGCCTGGGGTTAATTAAGGCCAAGGCTGTTCGGGGCCAGCCCACATCGAGGGCTTCGGGGTCCTTCCAGCAAGTCCCAGGTCCACTCTGGAATGCGCAAGAATGGGCAGCTTTGACCCAACAGGGAGGCTAACAGCCAAAAAAGGGGGCAACTGCAGCCATGCTGGAATGTAGCACCCATCAACCCCCAGCTGCCATGCTTCTGGGGCTGATGGGATTGCAGAGGGCTCCAATGTGAGATGCTCCTCTCTGGCATTGTCAGGGATGGCAAGAAGGGGTGCCTGATCCCACCCATGCCTCTTCTGGGGATGGAATAGGAAGGAAGGGCTCCAGAGGGGATTTTTGGTCAACTTCTATGCCTCCTCCCCGACCCTCCATCTCCCCCTCCTCCTTTTTGACCTTTTCTTTTCTCTCTTGGATAGTAGACAGTGGGGGCACGGTGGTCCTCGTCAGCCAAGATGGCATCCAGCGCCCTCCCCTGCAGTTCCCCAAAGGGGGTCATCTCCTGCAGTTCCTCTCCTGCCTGGAAAACGGGCTCCTTCCCCAAGGCCAGCTGGACCCACCTTTCTGGTCGCAGAGGGGCAAGGTGTGACCCTCACCAAGGTACTGTCCCCCCGCCCGCTGCCAGGGGGTGGGTTTCCCTTCCAGGCGGAGGCACGGCCGGCTTGCACCAGGTGGGCCAGAGACCTGGAGCCACTCGTGGCTTAGTTGTTTTGCTCTCTGCAGGGGAAAGTGTTCCCGAAGCTGAGAAAACGAAGCCCCCCAGGCTCCTCAGAATCTGCCTCGGACAAAGAAGAGGAGGAGGCCACGGATTATGTCTTCAGGATCCTTTATCCTGGCATGCAGTTGGAGTTTGGTAAGACACCCCCCCACACACACAAGGGGGCATCTTCAGCATTGGCCTTTTTACTGGCCTCGCCTGCTTGACTGCTGTGGTTCCTGTTAAAAAGGTTCTCCCCCCCCCTTTCCTCCCACTGCAGCCCCCCAGGACTTGATGGACATCCCGGCCAGTGCTCTTCCATCCATGTGGCAGCCTGGCCTGCAGAAGTCTTCCTGGTCCTCCTGCTCTCTGAGTGGCTCCACGGAGACTGGCCCCACTGCAGCCATGAAAGGTGAGGAGGCCGAGCTGGGCTTCTTTTGGGAAGCGGGGGGGGTGTTGGAGGGTGCTGGGGGCACCGCAGCCGCCAGGGAAAGCAATGGGTTGGGGAGGAATTCAGAGGGGTGTGCACGCTTGGTTCTGTGCTTTGCCATCCCATACTATATTTGTTACTTTTAACTGTTGCAATGCCAGGCTGTGCTTAGGTACCTCTGCTTTGCCTTTCTTTTCTTCTTCGGAACAAGTGAAATCTAAAAAAGGGAAACGGAACAATTTTTAAAAACAATTTGGAATTTTATTCATATGCCGTCATCGGGAGACGATGCAAGTTTGTGTACTGAGGAGGAGAAACAAGCCACAGGTAGAAAATGAAGTTCTGTGAGACCTCGTATGGCTAGCAGGAAGTAATGAAAGACAAATCAGATTATTTCGATTATCTAGAGAGCCTCTGGGGCTTTTATGGTCCCACACAAATGGGGAGGCCCCAGGGAGCCGCATGTGTCCCCACCTATGACCTGCATAGAAACATGGGAGCCTTCTCCCGCTTTGGTGAAGGGGCCCGTTCCTTTATCGCATAGAGATTCCGTGGCCCAACGTTCACTGTATGCTACTATTTTAAATGACACAATTGACTTGTCTCAGATCACAGTTTTTAAAACAAATAGAAAGAAGAATACTTACTCTCCCCTTTATAATACGTAACACTGGCAATTTCCGTGGACACCTCACGGGTAAATTAAAAGGGAACAAAGTCCATACCATAAACTGCTTGCAGTTCTAAATGATAACCTGTGCTCCCCAAAAAGAAGAAAATGCAGCCTTAAAAAATTCGCTTATCTGCCTGATATACACACACACACACACATACCTGCCAACATCCCACGCAAGTCTGGGGAATGGAGTCACCTCCAGCGCTGAGCCCGGGCAAGGAACGGTCTCAAGAGGAGCTCCTTACCCTCCTCCATGCTTCTTACATTCGGACTGCCCGCTGTAAACGCTAAGAAGACCACCAATGAATAACTGTGCCGTCTATGCAAATTTTAAAATACAAACATCTAGTTAAAAAATGAAAGTCAAACCATTCAATATCAGATCTGTAGAAGACTAATTTTTATTTTTAAAAGGAGGGAACAAGTAATAAGCTATGCGACTAATCAACAATATGATGACAACTGCTTCTCCCTCTTCCACTCCAATTAGGAATTCAGTGTCAGCGGACGGTGCTCTGCGTGCTCTGCATGGAAGGGTGAGAGAGAGATGATCTTTTAATTCTATCTGCCTCGATCCCTTTCCTACTGGTCATCGTCATGGCTGGTAAAATAACTTGAACTCCGTGCATGTACAGAGGCATTAAAAATGAGTACAGCATTATTGTTGTTGCCTCTGTTGCAGTGGTTGGGGGTGAATGTGAAGGGCAACATGGGGCCGAAAGGAGAGAGGTTCCTAAAAGGCCCATATTCGGGTCCAACCCCCCATGCTTACCAAGAGACGGTTCCTGCTCGTAAACAAACTAGGGACTTTTGTGTCAACATAAATGAACGGATTTAGATACCAAGACTTATTTAACAGGGGGAAATGCAATTCAATTAAATCACAAGTAAAATTGGCTGGGGAAAGGTTAAAAATGGGTTTTTTGATTTTTGAGTGTTCTTTGTAGCTTTAATGTTAACTTTTAATGTCCAAAGATGCTTCTTCTAATTTCCTGATGGTAAATTAAATATATTCTGGCCTGTATTTTGTCCCTCATTATTGTAAGCCAGTTTGGGTCCTTTTCCAAAGAGAAATGTAGGGTTTAAATAGGCAAAACACATAATAACTAAATAACTAAACAAACAAACAAACAAACAAACAGTGGGCAAGACATTAAAAGGCAATATAAATAAGCAACTAGTCAAGGACCACTTGAAGATGGAAAGAATGCTTCCTCCCTTCCCAGGGATGGAGGAGAACAACAACAAACATGTTTAAATTAAATTCCATAAACTTTGGCGGAAAGGATTGCAAAGCTTCAGCTCAGACTGTCTTTTCTACTGGGAGCGATGGAAGTCGGGGGGGGGGTCCTTTTTCTAGCAACCACGGTCAAGGTCAGATTAAGAACTGGCACTCTGTGCATGCCCTGAACCTCTGAAAAATACTAGGCCTGCCTTTAAAAATTGTCGTTTTGATCTTCGTATGTTTAGCATTTGCTGCAACCACAAGGGCAGAGTGGGGGAGAGGTGCGTGGCTGGCACTCTGTGCATGCCCTGGGGCATTGGGGCGAACGAGAAGGACAGGAGGGGACCGAAGGGGAAGGAGCCCGACACCCCCGCCCCGACCCACACGCCAGGGAGGGAGGGAGGGAGGGAGGGAGGGACCGCTCGCTCGCTCGGGCGCCCGCCCGCCCCCCCCCCCCCGGCCTCGTTACCTGCCGGAGTCCAGGCGAGGCTTCCTCTCGGCCCGAGAGCCAAAAGACCGGCGAGGAACTGGGCCGGCGCAGGCTTTCTAAGGGAGAGCCAGCCCGGAGGACCAGAGGGCAAGACCATTCGAAATAGGAGGAGAAACCGCCCGGCCCCAGAGGAGTCCCCTCTAGGAATTCCCGTCAGAGGGCCCCGCATGGCTTCCGGAGCTGCTACGCCGTCACCATGGCAGCACATCCGGGAAGAGGCGGGGCCGGGAGGACCTGCCCTCCGACAAAGAAGCCCTAGAGCGGCCCCAGGAGGGACTTCCCGGAAGAGGCGGAGCTGGAGGAACTGCCCTCTGACTACCTCACGCTAGAGTGTCACGGTGAAAGGCCCTTAGAGGCAAAACGTCCTAGAGTGCCGCCTTGTTACGCAGGGACTCTATTCGGCGCCCTCTGCTGGCAACCCTCTCGCCGGAGGACCCGAGAGTAGCTGGAAGCCTTGCGGCTGAAGGGGCGGCAGGAGGAGGAGGAAGAGGCGGCTGCCAGGGGGGGGGCAGAACAGGGGCGCCCGTTTCACAGAGAGAGAGAGACGGCGAAGCAAGGACACTCGTGCATTTATTTCCCTTCCCCTCCCGAAACCTCCATGGGGATAACTGGCCCTGATAATTGGCCTCTGCTTCCTGCTGCTTGATCAAGCTTTTCATCTGTTCCTCCCCCCGTTTGTTGGCCTTATCAAACACTTATCACTTGAGATGGCCGTAATTAATTAGTTTTATTGTATTTTCATATACAGTATGGTTGCATGCCGCCGACTGGCCTTTGAGGCCAAATGGGAGGCATAAATGTAATGGCAAAGAAATCAGGACATACATTTCCCCTGTTAAAGTGGCTCTCAGTATTTCGATGAGAGCATTTACATGCACAACATTGCTGTGTGACCAATGTGCTTGCTTCTGGATCCAACTTTCTGATTCTGTGTTAATTGGATACACGAAAAAGAATCATTATATACTTTGACTGGTAGTTTTACATTCACATTTACATCTTTTAACAACTGTACTACCCAGGTTAACTCATAACACAAATCACTCACAGCCCCATACTCAGCTTCTGTAGAAGAACACGAAATGTACCTTTGTCTTCGGGCTTTCCAGATAATTAGTGAATTACCTAAAAATATGACATATCCAGACATTGACCTCCTTTCTGGACTTGAACCCCAGTCAGCATCTGCATAGCTAATCAAATCAAGATTATCACATATGGATACTTTTAACTTTTCATGCATTGTTCCCTTAAGATATTTCAAAACATGCTTTATACCTTTCCAATGCTTCATCAACAAATACTATCAATATCAAAAAACCTTTTGTATACAAGCAACCTATTTCACTTGCAAAATGTCCTTTGCTCTTTGGCGCCATCCACTGGTGCATCCACTTGCCGTTCCTTCAGAGACATATGCTCTTTGTCCATGGCCCATCATCCACTGCTTCCTTTCTTCTCCAGGCATCAGCAGCACATCTTCAAAATTCTGTGGCTCATGGAATACATTATTCACAACAAACCTTTCAGGTGGCACTCCTTTGTTAGATCTAGTAGATTTTCTGATCAACACTGGCTCCTCATCTTCCACTTTTTTATCATGCAATGATGTAGACTCCCCTCCATCACTGGCAATCTCATCTTTCACTTTTCCATCATGTAATGCTGTAAACTCCCCTCCATCACTGGCAACCTTCTTAACCTCAGTGTGGGGATAAATACTTGGCAAAAATACTTCATTATTAGCATGTAGAGCTTCCCAATTTTTCTGTTCACAAAATTTTGCTGACCTGCTTATATAAACTTTTCCATGACTGTCACAAAAACGCCAGGATTTAGCTGCAGGCTGAACACCAATAAACATAAGCTTTCTAGATTTTGGACCATTTTTGTGTCTATACCTCTCTGGAATCAATACCTCTGCTTCAGAGCCAAATAAATGGAGATATTTGATTGTAGGTTTTTTACCATGTATTAGAGTATAAGGAACTTCATTCACAGCTGAACTCCAGACTCTATTAGACACATAATTTGCATATTTCATTGCCTCAGCCCAGTAACCTTTGGGAAGTTTTGCATCTGCCAACATTGCATTCATGATATTTTGAAGAATCCCATTCTTCCTCTCAGATAATCCATGCTCAGCAGAAGCAGAAGGGTTTGTCAATATATGTTTCACCCCTTTCTTTTCTAAATAATCAACAAACTGCTTTGCTAAAAATTCACCACCTCTGTCACTTTGTACAGCTAAAATTTTCTGCCTGTACTGTCTTTCTGCCATCACAAACCATTTCTTAAATACAGCACTCACTTCACTTTTGTGCTTTATTATGTAAACCC
Source organism: Phrynocephalus forsythii (assembly GCA_029282475.1). Classification (NCBI taxonomy): domain Eukaryota; kingdom Metazoa; phylum Chordata; class Lepidosauria; order Squamata; family Agamidae; genus Phrynocephalus; species Phrynocephalus forsythii. The sequence continues at coordinate 18,135 of JAPFRF010000154.1, read as the reverse complement.
AAGAATAACGTGAATAATCATCTGTTATCACAAGACAAAACCTGGCACCACCAAATGAATTAGCCATGGGTCCAATCACATCAATATGTACCAGCTGTAGTGGTTGATGTGACTTTCTTAAACTCTTTTTTGATATGGGTGCAGACTTCACCTTTGTGCCTTTACAAACATGGCAATCTAAAAATTTTTTACAGTTTTGCACTGACCCATGTTCCACATGTTGCAGAGTTTTCCTAATGTTTTCAAAACTTAGGTGCCCTAATCTTCTATGCATCAAATGTATGCATTTGTCATGTAGAGGCTTATTTTCAACCATATTCAAAACTTTCTCAGAAGTGCTTATCATAAACAAACTGTTTTGGAGCCTTCCAGTTGCTATTGTTTTCCCATTCTTTACAATCTTGCAACTATTCTCACTGAATTGTACATGAAAACCTTGTTTTACAAGCATAGGCACACTTAATAAATTATTCTTTAAAGACGGTATATACAGGACCTTATCAAATACACATTTAAGAGGTTTGAAAAATATATTACCTTCACCACAGACTTTTGCCTGAGTCCCGTCTGCCAAGGTTACATTTTTACAATTAAACAAAGTTAGTTTCTCAAACAAACATTTCTTGTTTACACAATGAATACTGGCTCCTGAATCAACAATAAATAATTCCTGTCTTGAGCCCTTTTGTTCCTTATCATTAATTACAGACAGCTGTTGACCTTCACTCTTCCAGCTTGTGCCGGCAACTCTTTTTTGCTTTTGCCGCTTGTTTACCTTATCACAGTAACGAAAAACATGTTGGTCACTCCCACAATTATAGCATCTTCTAATTACTTGTATTGTTTCTCCAGACACTTGAGCAGGCTTATTATTTACTTTAGAATCATTCCTTCTTGATTCTTCCTGCTGGAGTCTTGACTGTATATATGATATAGATAATTCATCACTCTTCATAGCTTCTAATCCCATTACTAAATTGTCATATGACTCATCCAAGCTTGATAATATAACAAGACATTTATACTCCTCTTCATGATTTATGCCCACTTCAGACAATTGCTGAAATATACTATTTACTTTCCTTATATAATCAGAAATAGTTTCACCTGGGCTCTGCCTTGACCGGAATAGTTTTTTCATTAGAGATACCTTACTTCCAGCTGTGTCTCTGATGTGAGCTGCTCTGAGAAACGACCAAGCCTCATGAGCTGTTTTTGCTTCCTTCACATAAACGAACTGCGTTTCTTCCAAGGATAACATTATAATTGCCAAGGCTTTTTCATCCTTCTTCAAATCTTCCTCATCAGCTTCCTCATCAAGCTGTTTATCTACATACTGATAGAGCTCATGGAAAATCAAGAAATGCTTCATTTGCAGACACCAATTCAGGTAATTACTGTCAGAGAGCTTTACAAGAGGCTTTGAATTTAAATTTATACTTGCCATTCTTGCTGATATGTGCCGGCTCCTTATCTGCCGTTATCTGCAACACTTTTTTCAGCTTTTTCTCGGCAAATATTTCCTCAGCCTCCACAGCTTCCAGTTTAAATCACACTCTGTTTTGCTTGGCTTGTCCTTATCAGCTGCTTTTCTCCTCTGCTCGCATTCCAAGCCTCTGAGAGAAATCCTTTGCAGCTCTGCTTTGTTTCCGTTCCAACTCCAACTTGTTTCCTCTGCAAAAACACAACTTTACACAACACACACTTTATCTATACAGGTACAACAAAACCCATCAGGCTGCTGACCCAGCTGGGCCCATAACCCTGTCAGCAGATTTAAGGGGGCAGCAAATATAATAATAATAATATATACTTGTGCCTGACACAAAGCAGTGCAGCAGTAACGTAGATAAAATGTTAGTATTGATATAAAGGGTTTGCAGAGTTAGTCTAATAGAAAGACAATGACAATGAATAGAGTAAAAACTCATATATTCATATATACATCAAAATATACACAGCATAACAACCAAGCATTATATACAATATAGCAAACAGACAAACAGAGTGTGGGGTAAACTGTTTTTACCATAACAGTCCCCAAATTACAAATGGTAAGCTAGTGCCTTTTATACTTATTTAGCACTCATAAGATCTGATGCAATCACTAATTAACAATCTGATGCAATCTGATCTAACCATTACAAATCATGATGTTACAATCAGTTCCACCTGCACTTCACCACTTAACATGCCTGTGATTACTAGTCTCTAACACTTGTGGATTAACATCATGACACTGCAGAATTTAACTGCCTCCATTTTACAATTCACTTTACACATTCTGTTAAATATACATAACATATGTTTTATCAACTTTTACATATGTTGACACAACATTGGTGACATTTCGGCGCCAGGTAAAAACCTTCCTGTTCCAGAAGTTTTTTAATTGATACAACATAGACTGGGGTCCTTTGATGGCAATTTTAGTGATGATTTTAGTATAAGGTTTTACTGTTGTTTTAATTATTTATTGATATTTTATGTCTTAACTGTTTTAATTCCTTGTTGTAAGCCGCCCAGAGACCTTTGGGTAGTGGGCGGCATATAAGCTGTAAAAATAAATAAAAATAAATAAATAAATAATACAGTACTGTAGTGTACTGTGTTTTTATTGTTGACTATATGATTCTTATATTTCCTTTTATATATGGAGAGCATATTTTACCAAAACAAATTCTGGGTGTGTCCAAGCACACTTGGCCAATAAAAGTATTCTGATTCTGAAAAACGATAATGGTAAAATATTATTATGTCCTCACATACAGGAGCATTGCTTCCGCCCCCCGCCCCCCTACTCCACTTTGCAATGAGTTTTATTTGCATGGTTGTCTTAGAAACCCCCCAGGAAGCCAAGTCCGAGTTTGCTGCATAGTTTCTCGCCCCCAAAACGCATCTAGTTCCACGAGATAATACCCACAAAAGAGGAAAATGCAGGTGGGGGAGAATGACAAGCTTCATTTATTTTTCTGTCACACAAGTAAGGGAGTCAGTTTAAGTTGGATAGTCGTTCCTGGGCTGTATTTGTAAATTTATCCAGAGGGGGAGTGGAAAGTGCCCACATGAGAGCCTGATAAAGCAGAAGGTGTCGGAGGCTGGGGGGCTCTTTGTGCAGGGTCGAGCTGTCCTGGCTCCTCCCCTGTGAAATGCACGTCCACCTGCTTGAAGGCTGTCACATCCTGAAAGCAAAAGGAGAGAAGGTGTCCCTGGCTGGCAAAACAACCCTCCCGAAAAGCCATTCCAGGTGGGATGGCTGGAGGTTCCTCCCTATGGATGGGAGGAGAAATGGAGGCGAGTTCCTCCTGGCCCACGAGATGAGGGTTGATGTGGCTGTGACCATTCCCTGCCCAGTTCTCCGATTCTCTTCCTCTTACACGAACCAGCAACTGCGCAGCTATGGCTTCAATTCCATCAACAACCGAAGAAAGGTTTGCTTGTAGAGCTGAGAAGAAAGGAGAGGAAAGTGTGGGGATTGAGCCTTTTTCCTTCCAGGTGGGCAGTGTTCCCTTGCCAGCCTGGAAATATTTGCCTGTTCTTTATACACACGTGCCTTTATTCGTTCAAGCGTCACACCCCCACACTTATATTTCCTTTACCTGACACTTGCCACGGTGATGTTGAATGGCTCCAGTGTCCCATTTTCATTAGATGTTCATATTTTAAATGACAGCATCCTGCTGCCGGAAACCACCGTGTCAAATAAATAAATGAATAATAAATGTTTATCATTGTTGTTACTAATAGAAGACTCTTGCTGTTTTAAAAAAACCTGCTTCCCCCTGCCAGCCCTGAAATGCTTATCTATTCTTTAAAAAAACTGTTCTTGGTTTCGATTGCCACCCCCCCCCACGCCAACAAAGACTTCTTTTGCTTTCTCTGACACTTCCGTGTCAATTTTGATTTGTTCCAAGGGGCCACGTTCACCGAGTGCTACTATTTTAAATGACAGCAGTGACTTACCTGAGAGAACAATGTAAAATAAATAGAAAGGAGAATACTTCTTCTCCACTTTATAACGGGCATCACTGCCAATTTCTTTGGAAACCTCACGGGTAAATTAAAAGGAAATAAAGCCCCAGCCACAATCTGCTTGCAGTTCTAAAGCAGTGTTTTTCAACCTTTTTTGGGCAAAGGCACACTTGTTTCATGAAAAAAATCACGAGGCACACCACCATTAGAAAATGTTAAAAAAATTAACTCTGTGCCTATATTGACTATATATAAAGTAATTCTCTTGAATAGGAATCAAATAAACACAAAGAAAGTATTTTATAATTACTTTATTATGAAATAGTAAGTAAACAGAAATATGAAAAATTATAAAATACTTTATTCAGTGCGTAACCTGGGCCTGTTTGGCTGAACACAAAGCTGATATTCTTCAGCTTTTCCAACGGCACACCAGGCAACATCTCGCGGCACACTAGTGTGCCACGGAACAGTGGTTGAAAAACACTGTTCTAAAGGATAACCTGCCCCCCCCCCCCAAATAAGAAAATGCAGTCTCTGTGTGCGGGAAAATAGATTTGCTTGCCTGCCTAGTACCTTCCTGATACACACATGTACCTACTGCAGGCGTCATCCCACGTGAGCCCAGGGAACGTAGTCACTTCCAGCGCCGAGCCTGGGCGAGGAATGGTCACCAGAGAGGCTTCTTACACTCCTGCAGGCTTCTTATAGTCAGACCGGAGGGGATTCCTTTTTCTCATGCCGAAGCTGCCCGCTGCAAAGGCTAGGAAGACCACCCACGAAAAAGTGTGGTGTCTACGCAAGCGTTCTCCTTTAATATACAAACATCTAGTTAAAAAAACAAAACCTTTCAATATCAGATCTGTAAAAGGCTGATTATTTTTTCTTAAAGCACGGAACAAGTAACAAGGAATGTGACTAAGCAACAATCAAATATGTGATGACAACCACTTCTCCCTCTTCCTGTCAGATAAGCCAAATATTGCATTGAATTTATTTTAAATGTAGAATTGCAATTTGGCTTTTGTAAGATATCGACTTTCCTTTAAAACAAATAAAATCCCTGCAAGATACCAAGACCAATTTAAGAGTGAAAAATACAATTTTTCTACATCACAAGTACAACTGTCCAGAGATGCTTCTTCTAATTCCCTGATTCCATGGCAGCACATCCGGGAAGTGGCGGGGTCGGGAGGACCTGCCCTCCGACAAAGAAGCCCTAGAGCGGCCCCAGGAGGGACTTCCCGGAAGAGGCGGAGCCGGAGGACCTGCCCTCCGACTACCTCACGCTAGAGTGTCCCGGTGAAAGGCCCTTAGAGGCAAAGCGTCCTAGAGTGCCACCTTGTTACACAGGGACTCTATTCGGCGCCCTCTGCTGGCAACCCTCTCGCCGGAGGACCCGAGAGTAGCTGGAAGCCTTGCGACTGAAGGGGCGGCAGGAGGAGGAGGAAGAGGCGGCTGCCTAGAGGGGGGGGGCAGAACAGGGGCGCCCGTTTCACAGAGAGAGAGACGGCGAAGGAAGGACACTCGTGCATTTATTTCCTCTTCCCCCTCGTGTGCTTGGCATGATTTAGCCTGGAAAAATAAGGCAAGGGACCCGGGGGTGGTGGTGGTGAATAAGAGGCCTCTCTCTCCTCTCTGCCCACCACCAACTTCCCTCCTTCAGATATTACTAGGCAGTCGGAAACAACCTATGGTTCTCTCTCTCTCTCCCATTCCCCAACATGAGTTGTTTTCTCCTTGCATACGTCCTCCCTTAAATAACAGGGAAGGGGGGCACCCGGCTAATTTTAGCCCCTTCTGAGAGTGTGTGTTTGTGTGCGTGTGAGTCAGGATGCTGCTGAAGGTTTAATAACAGGCGAGCTCAGCTAGGCACGTTTCCCTATGGATATTAATCCCACCCCAGTTGCTTCGGGCTGGTTTGGAAGGATTTCAGGCACACCGCATTGAGAGAGACAGAGGGGGGGGGGGGGGGGGAGGCGGAGGCGGAGGGAGGCCCCGCGGACACACACACGCCCCTCTCCCCCGTGGGCTCCACCGCCCGCCCGCCCCCCCCATCAGCCGCCCCCCCCCGCCCCATCAGCCGCCGTGGGGCGTGGGACCCCCCCCCCGTCCAACCAGCTGGATGGGACTCGCTCCGGAGCCGCAGCTGGGGAGGCGCGGGAGGGGCTTTGCCCAGAGGACGGGCTGCTGGCCGCCGAGCTGCCCAGCCGGGGCTGATGTCCTTCCACGGCTGGGAGGTGGAGGGGGGGCTCCCACACTGCTTCTCCCGTGGCTGCTCCTTGCCTGCCAGGGTTTTGGGGTCCCCTGCCGTGTTGCACACATGCAAGCAGGAGTCGCCGCCCATGGACCCCGGGGCGAAGCTGGGGCACGAAGAGGAGGCGCAAGGCGAACCTGGAGGAGGGAACCTGGCCAGGAAGCTCCCCTCTCTGGCACCACCACCACCACCGGCATCAGCCGTGGCCTCAGGTGAGTTCGAGCCTTTGGGGCTGCCCATCAACCCTTTCCTGAGTTTGCAAGGGAGGCGGAGGCGGTAGGACCCTGGCATCACAGGTGGCAAAGGCTCAGCTCCCCTACAGACGTGATCCTGGGCCATCAATGAGGTCTTGGGACACTGGATGTCCCCCTCGCCCTGCAGCCCCTGAACGCCCTCCCTCGGTGGTTGGCCAGTGGTTTTTGCTGGCTGGCAGGGTGCCCACTTTTCCCAAATTTTGCTTCTCATTAGGGTCCCTCTGGTTTAGAAGAACTCTCCAAGGCGTGATCAGATCCAACGGGGACAGCCAGCTGCAGAGGGAAAGCCACTTTGCACATGCTCCAAGTCCCATTGTGGGACCCGCCTGCCCACTGCCCGTGGACCCTGGGGCTGAGAGGGAAGAGCAGGAGGCAGGCATCCCCGCTCTCTTTCCTACACCAGGACATCATTTGTCTTTGGTGTCACATAAATCTTACTCCCCTCTCCAAGGTCCTTCCCATGGCTCCCCCCCCCCCAGGTGCACATTCTTTGCACCCTTGAGCGCAATCTGCCATCGCCAGGTGTGATGGAAGCCATGCTGCCCTGGCTGCTGTCTCCGCACGTTTTCATCCGAGCGCCCCCGCCCCCCCGGCCCGCCTGTCTTGCAACCCTGGAGGAGGCCTTGGTGCCTGGAAAGGGGTCCAGACCCCTTGTCTCCCTTCCCAACCTGGGCCTGGATTCTGTCAACATGGATGCCAGCAGAGCGTGTACCCCCGGAGGTCCTCTGTGGCACGTAGGCGCCCCCTCTGCCAGGACAGGACAGGTGGCCTCTCTTGGGTCGGGAGAGGAGGCTGGGCAGCCAAGAAGGGCAGGCAGCTCGTGCTGCTAATCCCAGAGGAACACCAGCCTGGCTCTGCTTCCTGTCAGCACAGGACGGTTGGCAGCCAGAGAAATGGTCAGGCCCTGCTCCGATGCCAGCCCAGCCCTGGGGGCCTCTTTCTCTGCTGCAAAAAGAGATCTGGCACTGCTGGTCCCAGCGCCTGGCTTGCCTCCACTACTGGCCTCAGTTTTCCATGACTGTAGAGTGGGGGCAACTCAGGGAAGGCGAGGTGGTGCTATTCATCTCCCCCTGCCCAGCCCCCTGCAGCATTTGGGGAAGGGAAGGCAGGACGTCCTGATCCAGGAAGGGGGTTCCAACTTAGAGCAGTCTCAGCCACCACCAGGACTAGAAACTTTGGCCGAGGGAAATGTGGGAGGAGAACACTGAGGCCCAACACAGCCCAGAGGTTTCTTCGGGGGGGCATTCACAACAGCTTGTCAGGGCTGTTTATGAGGAGAAACCAGGAGGGTGGGGAGGAGGGAGAGAAGAAAGGGGAGAGAATTCAGCCTGGCTCCTGATGACTCACCCAGGGGAGGGCAGGATACGCTCCAGCCTCCGGTGATGTGCCTGTGCAGGGCTTGCCTCTGGACTCCCCTTTTTCCAGCCTTTCTTACCTCTCCTCCTCCACTGCTCCCACCCACCCCACACATCAAGGGGTCTGGATCCCCCTGGGCCACCACGCCAGGATGGCCAGCTGAAGGGTTGGGAGAGAGGCGCTCTCCCCATGAGCCAGTGGGTTCGGGGGGGTGGTTAGAAAAAAGGCCTTTGCACATGCTCAGGAGCAGACCCCTCTGGTCCCCAATGATTTTTACCCTCCCCCCCCGCCCCACATGAATTCAGGAATTTTCCAGGGAGCAGTGAGGGTGGGTCATTTTGGCTACTCCGCAGGAAACAAACACAACAGGCCGCTTTCTTTTATTTGGCATGGACTGTCGTGGACTCGTGACCCTGTCTTGTCCCACATGAAGCTAAGAGATTGAGAGGTTGTTTGTGTGGGCGTGCGTGTGGGGGGCGCGGGGCCAAATGAGGAGCTCAGCCCCTGGGAAGCGAGCCCTCTGCAGAGGTCCTTCCCTTCCCCTGGGGCACTGACCAGCCCCCCCCCCACCCCCACTGGCATCAGAGCCACGAAGAGGCTTTGCAGCCCAGTTGCCGGTCTGGGGCCGCCCTTGGCCCAGGGGTGAGTAGCAGCCCAGCCGCGGCCGGCCTGGGAGAGCCGTCCCGGTGGGTGCAGGTTTTCAGCTGGGAACTCTTGCAGGCACTGGTTTATTTATTTATTTATTTATTTATTTATTTATTTATTTATTTATTTATGAGCTTATATCCTGCCCATCTTCCCAGCAGGAACTCTGGGCGGCTAACAATGTTAAAAACACATAAAATAAGTTAAAAAAAACCTCCGAGCAGTAAAGCAGCGGAGGGCAAGATGGCGGCAAATGGAATAGGGGAGAGGAAAGAAAGAGGTAAAAAAAAAGCTAACTGGTAAGGTCACCAAAGGCCTCTTTAAAGAGGAAGGTCTTCAAAGCTTTCTTAAAGGCAGGCAGGGACTCCAGCAGGCGCAGCTCACTGGGGAGATGATTCCAGAGAGAAGGCCCCACCACAGAGAAGGCGCGGTTTTGCGTGCGCGTTTTCCGCGCCTCTCTGGGTGTGGCCACTCTCAGTGAGCGCGCCTGCGACGATCTCATGGGTCTGGATCCGGATGCCCTCTGGGAGATACGCTCCGCCAGGTACTCTGGTCCCAAGCCGTGGAGGGCCTTGAAAATCAAGACCAAGACCTTGAACCTGATCCGGAAGGCAATGGGGAGCCAATGCAAGCGGACCAGGACTGGGGTGATGTGCTCGTATCTACGGGCACCCACCACCAGCCTGGCTGCCGCATTTTGCACCCACTGCAACCTCCAGACCAGGGTCAAGGGCAACCCCACATAGAGGGCATTGCAATAGTCGATCCTCAAGATCACCAGGGCCTGCACAACTGTCCTCAGGGAGGACTCATCAAGGTACTGGCGGATCTGGGCGATCCTGCGGAGATGGAAAAAAGCGGCCCTGGAAACGGCCATCACCTGGGCTTCCAGGGAGAGGGCCGAGTCCAGGACCATGCCCAGATTCCTGGCGCTGTCTGTAGGCTGGAGGGAAATACCCCCCAGACTAGGGAGGGGGCCATTGTACCGAGACGAGGGCGCCCTGAAGAACAGAACCTCCGTCTTCTCCGGATTAAGCTTGAGCCGGTTATCTCTGGTCCATTCCAATACGGCCTCCAGGCACAGATCGAGGGAGCGAACCGCCTCCTCTGCAGATGATGAAAAGGAGATATAGAGCTGCGTGTCATCAGTGTACTGATGACAGCGAACTCCATAACTCCTGATGACCTCCCCCAGTGGCCTCATATAAACATTGAACAGCACGGGAGAGATTGCCGACCCCTGGGGCACCCCACAAGGGAGAGTCCAAGGAGCCGACAAGACATCCCCCAGCTGTACCCTCTGAGTCCGGTCGCCGAGGAAGGAACGGAGCCAGGCCAGGGCCTGACCAACCGATTCCCGCCTCCGCGAGCCGGGCCAGAAGGTTACCGTGGTCGACGGTATCAAAGGCTGCCGAGAGATCAAGGAGGACCAACAGGGAGGAGCTCCCCCCGTCGGCCTCCCTGAGGAGGTCATCCTGCAGAGCGACCAGGGCGGTTTCGGTCCCACGAAGAGGCCTGAATCCAGACTGGAAGGGATCCAGGATATGATTTACCTCCAGGTATGACTGAAGTCGGACAGCGGCCAACCCTTCAACAAACTTGCCCAGGAAGGGAACAATGGCGATCGGACGAAAGCTGGAAAGGTCGTCCGACGCCAGGCCAGGTTTCTTAAGAGTGGGTTTCACCACGGTCTCCTTCAAGTGGGAAGGGAAGCATCCCTCTCAAAAGGAGGCCGTGGCAATAGCAGAAACCCACTCAGGCATGTTCCCACTCAGGCAGATTTAATAAGCCAGGCTGGGCAAGGGTCAAAGGGAGTGGCCGCCGGCTGGCAACGAGCCATAGCTCTGGAGGCCTCCGCTAAGGAAACCGGCGCAAACTCATCCAGGAGGGGAGAGCGGAGGGGTGAGGCACCGGAGATCCCAGAGGGTGGGCTAGAGCAGCTGGCGGACAAGTTGGAACGGATGGCCTCAATTTTTGATCTAAAATGGGCTGCAAATTGGTCACTAGTGAAAACACTAGGAGAAGGCCGCAGATGACTGGGATTGGAGAGGTCTCAAACCACCCGGAATAACTCCGCCTGGCGGTTCGAGGCCTCGCCAATTCTCAGGGAGACAAACGATCTTCTAGCGTCCCTGATCGCACGGAGGTAGCGGCCAGTCAGCTGTTTAAGGTTTGCCCTCCAAATGACCTCCAGTCTCCTACGTTCTTGCTTCATCGACCGCAGCTCCTCCATGAACCACGGGGAGGAGCGGCCTCGGCATCGTAGGAGACGCTTGGGGGTGATCCGGTCCACCGCCTCGGCGGTACCCACATTCCACCTTTCCACCAGGGCATCGACCGGATCGTCTGCCAGACCGCCAGAAAGCTCCCCGAAGGCATCCATGAACCTGGCGGGGTCCAGGAGCCTACGGGGGCGGGCCCAGATGTAAGATGGTTTCCTCCTAAGAGCGTGTTCTGTGTCTCCTTTGAACCGATGCCCGCTTCCTTTCTGCAGGCCTTGTGCCCCTTGCAGGTCTCTGATGGTGGCTTGGCTGGCCTGGGCATGTGCGGTTCAGGTAAGTCTGGGGGAAAGCCTGCCTCCTGGCACCCCCTCCACACACCCACCCCCACACCCACCCGTTCCCACGCCTTGGGAAGCTGTGACAACCAACGAATTTGTGGGGCCCATGCTCCCCCCCCCACAGAGGAGGGCCTTGCAGGCGCTGGAAGTGGGTTCTTGCCCTGAGGAGGGTTGCGTGCGTGCTGGAGGTAGCTCCCCCCTCCTCTGGGATCCCTGCCCCCCACCCCCCACTGGGCAGGCAGGCGGACTCTGGTGGGTTTCATTTAGCGACAGATCTCAGGGATGTTGTTTTTGTGGCTGTTTTGGAACCCCCACCCCCACCTGAGGAAGGGGGGGCGCCTTCCTCCCTTCCTGGGTGGATTGCACAACTTCCAGCCTGTTTATCCCTCTCTATTTATTCTCTCTGCTTCCACCCTTAGTTCATTAAACCCATGGAGAGCTCCGGGGGTGGGGTGGGGGGTTTCCTGCAGTGACAGGAGAGAGAGAGAGAGAGAGAGAGAGAGAGAGAGAGAGAGAGAGAGAGAGAGAGAGTTTGCCTTTGTGTGCACTCACATGTGTGTCCCGTGTCTGACATAAGGAATAAATAAAGCAGTTGTTTAGTCAGGGGAGAGATGGCAGCTAGAGCTTGTGGGAGAGCTCCGGTCTGTCCCCAGCTGCCCCTGACTGCTGGCCAAGGGGAAGGGAGCACTTTGCACGTGGTCGGGGGGCCCACCGTCCATCCCACCACCACCAGGTAGATGGGGTGTACGGAGCAGGAGGGAAGAGCCCGGGTGGGTTGGGTCTGCTTTGGGAGCCGCAAAGCCTGGACTCTCAGTTGGGAGGCCCTGAAGAGGCCGATTTTCCAGATCGCCCGATCTTCCGTTCCCACACGATTCCTCCCAAGCGCCTGGGAGACATGAGGGTCTCTCTAATGGCTGGGCTGGGATCCAAGGCTGTCGGTCGTCCCCGTCCCCCCGCCCCCGCCGCCGGCCCCTCTGCTTCAGCCCTCCCACCCTCCACCACCCTTTCCCAGCCGGGATGGGAGGTGACTCAGAAGGAAACACCACTCAGTTCCATGGGCTTCCTCGCCTGCAGGTTTGTTCCTTGCAGCCACCTGGACTCAGATGGCCCTTTGCCCAGGCAGCCCCAGGCGAGGCGGAAGGGGTGCCAGCTCTCTTCAGAGGCTTGCACGAAGCAGAGGCTCCCGACGTCAACGAGAGGCCAAACAACAACCACCGTAACAACATCCCAGAAACACACACACACACACACACACACACACACACACACACACACACACACACACACACACACACGACCCTCTCAGCCTTCTTCTCTGAGCCCCCCACCCCACCCCCATAAATATTTAATTCTGTGGACCTTTCCCTTATAAATAGAGACAGATCTTTCCCTTCTCTCTCGGCCAGCCCCACAACAGACCGAGAAGGCAAAGCAGGACTCCACCCCCACCTCCCTCTGGGTGGCTTGTCCCCCAAGGTGTGCAGTTGTGTGTGTGGGGGGATAGAGCCCCTCCCACTTCAGCCTCCCTTTGCCGCATGCCCTTTGGAGACCCACACGTGACCATGCATTTGAGGAAGGGCAGAGTGGCCACGCACAGGGCTGCCTCCCCTTGGGATCTGGCCCCATATGGGACCCTTCCCTCCCCGTGTCTGGGCAGAAGGAGAGCAGAGGTTGGCAGGGGCCTCCAGATGGGACTGGGGTGGGGGGCAGAAAGCGGCTCAAGAGGGAGGGAGGCGCTGAGTCCCTGGTTAGAAAGGAGAGGGTGGGTGGCCTGCCCAGTTCGTGGCATTCCAGTCCACGGCCACCTTCTTGTGCCTGCAGGAGTTCTGTTGACCCCCATGGGAGCCTGGTGGTGCTGAGATGAGCGTCCTGGGCCAAGGAGTCTCAAGGGAGGGCATAACGGTGTGTGTGTGTGTGTGTGTGTGTGGAGGGGGGCTGCTCTGTGTCCAAGGGGCACCGAGAACCCGAATGACGGTGTTGCCTTCCTTCAAGTAGGGAACAGACCACTGGAGGACACCAGGAACTGGCCACGCCTTGCAGCCACGCTGCCCACGGCGCCAGCCTGGCCACAGTGCCTGGACCCACTGGGGCATCTTGAGTGCCTGTTCTAGCACCTGTGGGTACAGGGCCTCTATTCGGGGCAGAAGGTGCATCCGGTGAGCAGCTGGAATGGGGTGGCTCTGCGTGGTCATGTGTTGTGGGCCAAGGGGCAGTCCCACAAAGGTAGCTTCTGATCTGGCTGATCTGGGAAGTTCCCATCTCTGTAACTCTTGCTCTCAGGAGTGGACGAGGGGGATCAAAGCCACGCCTAGAGTGTCTCTTCTGTCTCTCTGGCTGTTCAGGACCAGCTGGTGGGGAAAAGGTGCACCAGGAGGGCAGTTCCCTTCAAAGTGGGGGGCACAGATGTTCCTGGGTTCTTCCTGGGAGGTGTTGGTGCAAACCGAGAGAGCTGGCCAGAATCTCTCTCTCCCCCTCCCTCTCTCTCTTTCTGTGTGTGTGAGAGAGAGAGAGGGGGGGAGAGGGAGGGGGAGAGAATTTGGCAGCCTTTTTGCAGGGGATTTTCCTACTGAGCTCCGTGTCTTTGCCCCCCCTCCTCACCACCACCAATGTCTGCTTTGCAGGTTCACAGAGGAGGAGCAATGCAACGGGAAAGCCAGACAATACCGGGTGTGCCAACTAGAGGTGAGTCTCTCCCCAAAGGTGGGTGAGGGGCTTGGCTCCCTCCGTTCTCTTCCAGCCCGCCCTGGAAGGCGGCCCCCTCCTCTCCTCTCCTCTCTCAGGGTGGCCTTGGCTGGGCTGATGGGGCTGTCTGCTGGCTCCCTCATGCCCTCCTGGTGCCACCACCACCACCACCACCACCACCACCTCCTGCCTCTCCCCACTTTGCAGGCGTGCCCCCAGGGGTCCACCGCTTTCCGCGTCCTCCAGCGCTCGTTGTACAATGGGAAGCCAGTCTTGGGAGCCCGGGAGCCCTATCGTTAGGAGCCCTTCTATGGAGGTGAGCTCCACCTTTAGGAGGGAAGGTTGCCATCGTAGGTGGTGCCAGGCCGGGGGGGCGGGCAGGTCTACAGAGGCAGCGGGGGGGGGCAGGCCACATGCAGCCTGTGGCCCTTTCTGTTTGATGTCTCTCCTTCTTCCAATTCCAGCTCCCAACCTCTGTCAGCTGAACTGCCTGGCGGCGGGACACAATTTTACTACACCTTTGGCAGGGTGTTGGATGGCAACCCGTGTGCCCCCGAGTCCCATGACCTTTGCATCAGTGGCTGGTGCCTGGTGAGTCCCAGCACAGCCAAGTCGACAGAGCAGCCTTGGGGTGGACCCACAGGGGCAGGCGTGAGAAATAGGAGACCGGATCCCTTGGGTCCCCCTCTGAGCTCTCGCCTGCGTCCCTCTCATCATGCCTCCTCCTCCTCCTCCTCCCTTCTCTTTGGCAGCGAGCAGGCTGCAATGGGCTCCTGGGCTCCGAGGTGCAAGTGGATGCCTGTGGGCTATGCAACGGCTGGAACGAGCCATGCGTCCTGGTGCAGGAGGTCCTCTGGGCAGACTCCCCTGCCTCTGGTGATTGAGTGCCCTGACGCTCCCCCATGGGTGAATGCTTTGGCTCTCTCGGCTTTGTTGCCACCTCTCCCCACCAGCACCAGCACCACCACCACCACCACCACCATGTTGGCTCAGCCCCTTCTCTCACCTTCCCACCCCTTTTTCTCCCAGACACCCCCACCCCCAGTCCACCCTGTGCTCCTTCCGGACACCTTCTCTACTTAGGGCCAGCCTGGCTGGGTGCATTTGCAATGGAGGCTTGTTGGGAGGGGCCTGCGTTGTCAGTGTTCTCTTTGTGATGCCTTAGCCCCAGTTCTGCTCAGAAGCGACCCTGCCTGGCTCCCCCCCCGCCCCTGTAGCAATGGAGAGGCAGGAGGGCTGCAGACACCCTCCAAGGGAATGAAGAGTTATAATGGAAAAATAAATTTTATAAATAATAACTGGAGCGGTTCCGAGACCCATCGGAACCGCCCAAATACGTCCCACACCGTCACAAGCACGACACTTTTTCCCCGGTCCCAAAATTCCAAACCGTTCCCGAGATATCGGGAAAAATACAAGAACCGCCGCTTTTGCCGGCTAAGAGGCCTTGCGAGCAGGGGCTCGGCAAGCAGAAACCTTCAATTCACACCTAATTTGTCCATTTACATTGTATCTAGTCAGCCGCGGCAGTTCATTTCCGCGGAGACTCCATAAAACAGCAGGGGTGCGAAGATAAGCCCGTCTGCGCATTTTAACCAATCAGCGCCCCCACCATCAATCAATGTCTCATTAATTATGGCTGAGTAGACCGCCCCTACCAAAAAGAACCATAGTCCTTCCCAGGGAAATTCGAAAACTCCAACCGATTTGGGTTCCAGAGAGGCAGCTAACCTTTCAGCAATACCAGTGGTACAAATCCACCCTTCCTACCCGACGCTCAGTTCCAGGGACTCAGGGAAGGCAGCCTAGGGTAGCGACTCCTCTCACTACCTCTTACCCGAGCTGCAGTTCCACTGAATTCATGCCTTCTCCCAGCCATTCATTTCTATGGCGATAGACCGGTCCCCTTTCCACTTTTTTCCCGCTTACTATATTTCTCTATGGCGGTAGACTAACCCCCGCTCCAGAATCAACCAGACAGGGTTTCCCTTCTTGCAGAAACCCCTGGAAATCCGGTTTTCTCGGTTCCAGGGGTTCCCGCCAAGGAATAAGAAATGTCCCTTGCTGGTGTATCAGTTAACCTTTTCCTGTCCCTCTTCCCTTATTTCCCCAACCCTGAAGTCTCAGCCAGAGACACAGTTCAGGAGAAATTCTTCCTGGACTGATGAATTATTTCCTTCATGCTCTGGCTTGCAAGGGAATGATTCTGAACAACCATTCTCAAGGATCGGGGACTTCCTTACCCTCAGAAACTTGGTTCCCCTGCCTCTGCCTAAAACAGACCCAAGACTTTTGACTCAAGGTGGCCCCCCATCTCTCTCTCCCTTTCCCTCTCCCTCTCTCTCTTTTCCTTTCTTTTACCTTCTCTTTCTCTCTCTCTCCCCTTTCCTCCCACTCCTTCTTCCCTGGGTGTGCTTTAAACATGTTCCTGCTCTATCCTATGGCCTCTATACCTATAATCTGGGGCAAGGGGGGTTATGGCACAAGAAGACAGACATCATGGCGATCCCACGAAGCAAGTTACATCTTCTAGAAGCAGGATCCATCTTCCACAAAGTTCCTGGCACGTCCACCACAGATGTTCACCGGATCGTGCCACAGCCTGGGGGCTCTTCATTATCACATCTCTGCATCCACAAAGGACTGTCTAGCTACCTCCGGATGATCTCATCAGCTTTCTGGCTCCCCATTGACTTCTTTATTGACCTTCCCCAACCTATTGACTTTCCAGTTTCCCTAGTTTACCCAGTCCCAAGAACAATACCCTGTTTCCCCCTTTTCATTGTCATACCCTGATGGCCTAATTAAAGGACACTTTCGACTCATCAACACCTGGGCAGGCATCCGATTCCAGCTTACCAGAAGCCGCCCAGGAATGCGTCTCGCCAGCCCCTGGACCACACTGATTGGACCATCTGAAGAACCGTCCCCTTGCCCACCCCTGGGCTGCGCCACTCAGGGGAGGGAAGAGGGGGAACTAATAAAATGTGGTTCTCTTTGTGTTCAGGGTCGGACATCTTAGCTTTGTCTTTGGCTTGTGTCCACCTGCTGTCTTTTATTAGGCCTAATAAACGCAGTATTTCCTTCAGGATCTCTCTCTCGTTGGATTCTTCATTGGGCTACTGGGGTCCAGCGGAACTCAGCAGGGCTAGCCTGGCTGAAATATAATTTTAACTTTATTTTAAATTCAACAGGAGCACCTAGTTTGTAGGTGGGTAGCATCTGCTGGAGGGAAGAAGCTGTCTTCCCTGCCCGGCTGCTCTGGGTACCAGCCCCTATCTCTGTGTTTCTCCGTGCACCCACCTCTCACCCCTTGCACCCCCTCCCACACAAGCCCCACTTGCCAGCTCCCCCTCCCTCCCCCTGCACTTGGCCTCTTGACCTCTTGCACTCCCTCCACAGGTTTCTTTGGGTACTTGAATGTGACCTGTGTCCCGGCTGGCGCCAGGCACATCAAGGTGACGGATCGCAGCTGCATCTACCTGGGTAGGTGCAGAGAGCCTGCCTGCCTGGTGGGGGAGGGAGCCCACAGGTATGTGTGTGGGGGGTCAACTTTAACCAAGGTTCCTACTCTTCCTCCTCTGCCCACCATCCATCTCCAGCCCTGATGAGCGCGGACCAGCGTTACCTCCTCAACGGGAACTGGGCCATCAACGAGCCCGGGGAGTACAAAGCGGCCAGCACCCGAGTGCGCTATTCTCGCAGGGCAGATCAGGAGGAGAGCCTGGAGGCCGAGGGTCCCACCCGCGAGGACCTCCTGGTGATGGTGAGAACGGGGCCAGGGTCCTCTTTGGTGGGGTGGGCACAGGGGACAGTCAGTGGGGGGGGCAGCTCGCCTGGGAGGGTGCGGGCTGTCTCTCATTGGGGGAGTGGGTGGGTGGATGAGAGAGGGTTAGGGGCTCAAGTTCCCCCCCCTCACCTGGCCCTCCCTCTTGCCTTTGGCTTCAGGTCCTCTTCTTCCAGGAAGACAACCGGGGCATCCACTACCAGTTCTGGTGACCAAGGCAGCGCTTCCGTCACACCCAGGGGTACCCGCTCCCCCTCCAGCAGCCCAAAGGAGCCCCACTCACCATGGGGGAGCGCTGCCTTTCCCCGGGCACCACGGCGGCAGTGCTGGCAGGCCCCCACTTCCCCTATGCCATTGAAAATGTTTCTGTTTTAAGTCTGAGTTGAAGAATCATTGTGTCTTTTCCCATTCTCCTCTGCCAAGTCCTTTTTGCTTCCTCATTCCATTCTTAGAAGCCAATACATCTAACTGTCAAGTAAACCTGTTCTCCCCCACTGTCTTCAGTACTATTGTTCTCTTCATAACTGGAACATTAAAGTCACCTGAGGACAGATTACTGGTGGGAATAGTATTTTCTTAATAATTTGCCAGGGAAGGGAGGGGAAGGGGCTGGAATGGGTCT